>QVTF01020950.1:0-67952 GCA_003573665.1 Oxygymnocypris stewartii
AGTTATGAAACAGGTCAGCTTTCTGTAATAGTACTGATGTGCTTTAAATACATAACAGCAGATTCATAAACGTATCATCAGCAAATCTGTTTGGATTACACAGTTTTGATATAAACAAATGAATAAACAAACGAGAGATTTCTGCACTCAAAAACAGCAGCAGTTTATTATTAGACATTTGCAGCTATTTGATTTGATGTAATATTATATTTTCAAAATGCTTTTATTTAAATTGCCTGTTCATTGTGAAAACAATTCAGCTAATTTAGTTTAAAAAGTATGAAAAAAGTTAAATTATGGCTGTGGACCAAGCTATATTTGGTTAGTTAAAATATATTAGATTATACCAAATTTGATTTATTAATGATAAAGCTGGTTATTGTGTTTGTAAAATAACAGAAATCGTATCCGTTGTATTTATGTTCGACAGATAAATACGTTTATTAGTATATGTTAAAACTGTGCAAATGGATGGAAATGTTATGTTCAATTCAAATACATGAATTGAAATATTGATCTGAATTTTGTGAGTGCATTGATGCGAATAATTTCAGTTTCAGTCTTTGATTTGAAAGATGTTTTCTTACTTTTGTAGCAGAAATAATTTTGGCAAAACCAGTTGAGAACCACTGATCTGCTGATTTGGACTTTCTTTGTGGTTTGTTGTACCCTTCTCTCTCGTCTGTTCTCACACTCTTCCTCCACGTCTTCAGATAATCTCAGTTCTTCTTGAAGAAAGAAAAGAGGCGCTTGTCTCCGTCCGAGAGGCGATGCGCTCGTCCTCGTGACCCGTTGAAGGAGTATGGAGGATCCTTCCACTCCTCCTGGTGTTTATCCATCAGTTGTTGATTGATAACTCTGTGCATATCGTCCTGAGAGAGGAGAGAGAGAGCGAGAGGGGGAAGAGAGAGAGAGAGACAGAGAGAGAGGGGAGAGAGAGACAGAGAGAGAGAGAGAGAGAGAGAGAAAGAGCGAGAGGGGGAGAGAGAGAGAGAGAGAAGAGAGACAGAGCGAGAGGGGGAGAGAGAGAGAGAGAGTCAGAGAGATAGACAGAGAGAGAGAGATAGACAGAGAGTCAGAGATGAGAGAGAGACAGAGAGAGAGAGAGAGAGAGAGAGAGAGAGACAGAGAGAGAGAGAGAGAGACAGAGGAAGAGAGAGAGACAGAGAGAGAGAGAGACATCAGGGCTTCATCTGAAGACAGAACAGAGTCACGACACACTGAGGTGAGTGAGAATGGATGAACATGAGTCCCGTTTTCACACTTCTACACGGTTCGGTCTGAACCAGATCTCAATCCCCTTCCAGTGTTGTTAAAACTGTTCAAAATCATTTTTGATCCTCCCAAAAAAAACAATATTTCATGAAAAAATTCAACCTAAACATCTTAAACGAGAATTAGAAATGCCTTGGCAACTATCTGAAATATAAAGTTTAAGCTGAATTATTTACATTGTTCAAACTAAAATTAAAAATTAAAACAGAAAGTTTTCAAATAAATACAATTAAAAATAAATATATAAAACAACGGTTGCCTTCATTTCACACATCTCTGTCTATTTTCACATTTAAGAGAAGACCCCAAAAACATTACTAAAACTAAATCTGGAATAAAAATAAAGCTAAACAGAAATATATAACAAACTAATAAAAGTGACAGAAGCACATCACCAATTAAAAATAAAAATGACAAAAACACATAAAATTACTAAAGCCTAAACTCAAATTAAAATTGAAGAAAGTATAAGCTAATTTAAAATATGAATAAATACTATTAAGTGTAAATAGAACTAAGGTCTTTTTTCTCAAAAGCATTCATGAGAAGACACCAGGAAGGCTCTAATGGTTTGGATGTTTGTTCTAGTGTGAAAACGGCCTGAAGAACCACAGCACGATGACATGAACCGTGACCTCGTGACCTCATGAACATGGAGACGGGTTGGACGGGGAAGCCGAGCTCACCTCTAAGGCAGGAGGGGGTTACCAGAGGGGAGAAGGGTCTGTATGGAAGCTGAGAAAGGCCACTAGATCAGAAACCACAAGAGCCACACAGTGAACAGCCCTGAGGAGGCAAACTGCAGGCGGGAGAGAGAAGGGAAGCTAAGAGTTAAACACACGGGACACGGGTGAGAACGAGCGACAGAGTTGATCTCCAGACGACACACGTTCATGAAACTGCCTCTGTAACCCATCAGGGACCCGCCTTTCAAATCTGTCATCGTTTGATTATTATCTTTATAATATGAATGTTAACTGATATTTATTTACTATTGATAGTATTTTAGAAAGGCTGTCAAATACAAGCGTCTATTTTTTATCAGTGTAATGTAAAGACTCTTGATGTGCATATGGGTCAAACGCAAGACTTGTGATTTTATAAACATAGAAAGAATATTAAATCCAAGTAAAGTGTCTACTTTAATATTTCAAATAACTTGTGAAAATAAAAATGTCAAAATATGGGTGAAATAAATCACCATTCAGAGATGTATTTATTTAGAAAATGAAACTACTTATTCTGACCTGAACTTATTAAAATATATTAAAGAAAAGGTTGATCATACTAAATTGTATTCTATTTTAAATGATTAAAACAAATGGGTAAAACCTAGTGGTTTGAATGATAGTGGTGAAGATTGGTAAAGTTGAAATAAAACTATTGTTACACTGAATAATATTTTAGTCTTCCGTAAATCATGGTAAAAATGTATGATAGTCATAATTTTTTCATTCTAATATATGAGGAAAAAAACACAATTTAAGCTGTAATAACCTTTCATTTTTTATGCTTGAAAACCCCTTTTCATATTTGACCCATATACACAATGTGATTTTTTCTAAGCTGTATTTATTACCTGTGCAGCTGATATTGCTATAAATATAAAATACAACGAACCAACATCATATAGCCAGTGACTAAATATCTATTTGAGTGTTGATAGTTAATTGTGAGCTATCAGATGTCTTAAAGTAAATTAGATCAAGTGTTGACTTTAAACAGGTAAAAGGAGAGAACAGCAGACAGAGACAGAGTCTGAGCGCTATCATAAAACACTCATGTACTGTTCCTCAGGACCTTATACCAGCACAATAACCCAGACTGATTCCAGTACATCTGTAATGCTTCATGTGCGTTCCCTTTTCATCTTACCCTAGAATTGAGATCTTTTACCTTGGCATTTGTCTCTGAAATGCATGTTTTGTAATGTGGCTGTTTGAGCAGAAACACTCGGATGCAGACCTGGATACTTGACCAAGCCTTTGCAAGCATGCAGTCCTGTTGTACTTCACCTTCTCATCATCATCATCTCCTTTTTGTTTGACAGAAAACTATTTAAATGATGATGTTGCAACCAAACCAGCAGGGAGGGGGACGCAAAAAAAACAGAAAGGCAATAGGGCGGAAGAAGAGGGGCCCCAAGGAAGAGGGAAAAAGGAGCGGCGGGGCAAAGGCAGAAGGGAGAGGAAAAGGGAGGGAGCAGGAGGAGAGGCGGGACGGGAAAGAGGGAGGAAGAGGAAGAGAGAGAGAGAGATACAGACACACACACACACACAGACAGAGACAGACACAGAGAGAGAGACACACAGAAGAGACATACACACACACACACACACACACACATATATATATATATACATATATATATACATACATACATACACACACATACATACATATACACACACACACACACACACACGCGCTACAGTTCGAGTTATATACACAAATGCTGACAGTAATCAGTGACGTCATTCTTGTTTTAGTATACTTGATATACTGTTATCTTTTTCTTTATATTTGAATTAGATTTTTTTTTCATATTTTCTAGTTTTATTTTAATTTTACATTGTTAGTATTTTTGTCATTTTTATTATTTGTTTTATTCTTTTGTTTTCAGTTTAATTTCTAACTAAATTAAAATGTTTTATTATATATTTTATTGTTATTTCTTAATTTTTAAATGAAGCGCATTACCATATTGTGTGTATCATTTACAGTATACAATTATCATTTTTGTCTATATTTTGAATTATTGTTTTCAGTTTTTATTGACATTTTAAACTTTCAGTAATTTTTTTTATCATTTTATTGTTTAAAAAAAACGTCTAGTTTTTTTTTTTTTTTTTGTTGAAATAAAAAAAAAGTTTAGTTGTCATAATATTTGACTTCATGCTCTGGTTCTTGTGTTATGACGCATGTAATTTCTCTTGATTGGCCAGGGTTTGCGTTTCACTTTCTTTCTCGATACTCTAGAAACCCTGGCTGTTGAAAGAGTGCCTTTTCTTTCAGGCTGGTTGTGTTTGAGGTGAAACGAACCTGCCAGGCTTCTAACTGCTGAGACAGGTTGAGTTTCTGCTGGATCGCATCCAACAGCTGACCGTTCAAAGACATTGATGTCTATCTTACACTTGGCCAGCTCCATCTCCACAGCTTTCTTCCTGTAACAGAACAGCATCTGAGGTTAATGTTGTGATTGGCAGAATGTGGTCACGGGTACAGTCTGCATGATACGTGTATACACTTCAAGACATCTTCTCTGTGTCTAATCTAACTGCACACAAGTGCTGAAAATGACCCATTCTCACAATGAAAAGTAGTTATAAAGATGGCTTGAATCCCTTCTAAAAATGAAAACAATAATTGGAGTGGTTTATTGTGTTAGTTCATTGCTACAAGCAAACAGTAAAGCCAACATTTGAGGAATCGTTCACATCTGTAGCTGTGCAGAATGAGGGACAAACAAGTGTGCTTGATTGTATTGAATGTGCACTTGTAATTAAAATAGTGTCTTTACACTTAAAAATAAAGGTGCTTCAAAAGTTTATTCAAGCGATGCCATAAACAAAGGCCACTCAAGTACACTTAAAAAAGGCAGACTTTGATGACTATATATTTAATTAACTCGCTTAAGTACAGGTTAAAAAAAGTCACTTGAAAAAAATGCCCAAACCTTTATTTTAAAGTGCATTTATATTTAATATTTAATGTTTAAAAGTATACTTATTTGCATACAAAATACTTCCAAACATCTGAAGTACTTGATTATGATTTTAACTGCAGTGTTATTCAGTATTACATTTAAAGTTCATTAAATTGCAACTTGTGGAATGTGTAATTACATATATTTAAATACAAGACATACAAGATTCAATAGAAATGATATTAAACTATATTTGAGTCTACTGTAAATGTTTGTCTATCCCAGTACACTTTAAACATACTTTAAAGGCAATAGATGTATTTATGAAATTACACGTGAAGTCCTACTTAAGTGGGTCCAAAAAACACGCTAAAGTTCAGCTAACTGCATTTAATATCAAACTACAATACATGTTTATTTGATTTTATTAAGTGTCCAAAAACATTACATTCAATTTATTTGAACTTACTGTAAGTATATTGTTTTAAAATCTATTATTTTCTTAATAAGTACTTGTTTAAAAAGTAACATGCTAAAGTGTGCTTCTTTTTCACAAATCTGAATTACATGCTGCAGTTAAATATTTACCGTCAGAAGTGTTTAAATCACTAACCTAAAATATAACCGTCACGACTAACTTGAACACACCACTAATTAGCTTAAAGGAATAGTTCACCCCAGAAATTTAGTCAGAACGACTCATTCTGACGGCACCCATTCACTGCAGAGGGTCGATTACTGAACAAGTGATGCAATGCTACATTTCTCCAAATCTGATGAAGAAACAAACTCATCCACATCTTGGATGGGGAGTTCATATTCAATACATTTTCCTTTTTTAAGTGAACTATTCCTTTAAGGTAAAAGGATATGTGTAGTGTATATGTGTGTGTTTACTTGGCAATGGCTTCATCCCGGTCTCGTATAGCGCTCTGTAACTGTTCGTTGGGCTCGTGTACTTCTGCCATCGCTCTCAACCGCTCGCTCTCCTCTCTTGAAGAAGAAACTTCCACCGAGAGCAGTGCTATCTACAGGATCCAGAAGCACAGGCCAGATGAATTCATGAATGAAATCAGGTGTTTCTATACAGCAAGTGTTAATGTGTGTACGTGTACCTGACTATGGAGCTGCAGCACCTCCTCCTGGCTGTTGTGTGTTTTATCCTGCTCCTGATCGTACAGATCTCGAAGCTCTCGCAGCTCCTCGCTCAATTTACGCACCTGTTCCTCCAGAACCTCCTCATCACTGCGCCGTGAACCCTGATACACACAGAACACGTGTTGAATAATACTAATAACGTTCACAGGGGAGCTTGGAGACGTGCATGTGATTGTTACCGTAGACTCGTTTCCGTCCAGCAGGTTTCGCGTGAGTCTGCGCAGCTCCAGAAGACTAGCGTGCAAGCTCCCCGTGGGGACGTCTTTAGCCGACAGCGTCTCTGAAGACTCGTCCATGGATGAGTCTGTGGATAAGGCGGAGTCTGTGATGTCATTTCCTCTCAGCTGGGAGCAGATGGAGCGCACCTGACAGTAAGCCTCCCACAGCTGCAGCCGGAGCTGAAGAAAAGAGAAGTGTTCGACTGACTCTTGAAAATAACACAAGTGCAAGCTCAATGTGATGTGTTACAACATTTTATTGCATGTTAGTTGCAATTAAATTAAAAAAGTTATTAAATGCATTTAGCTGAACTTTAGAGTGCTTTTCTGGCCCTCTTAAGTCGTACATCTAGTATATTTATATAGTAATTTCATAATTACTTCTATTGTCTTTGAAACTTGTTAAAAACTGGCAAATGTACTGACAAGCTTGATATGCTTATGATAAACTAAAATATACTTTAATGCCATTTCTATTGAAACTTGCATGTCATGTATTTAAATATAATAATAATTAAACAGTTGTAATAATGAAGTTGCAATTTAGAACATTTATTATATTAACTTTAAAGGCAATATCAAATCAAACACTACAGGTAAAATTATTATCAAGAACTTCCACATGTGCATTAGTATGTCACATCAAAAGAGTACTTTTTGAAAGATCAACTTAAAAAATGTAAACTTGATGATTTATAATAAGCTTTAAAGTAAAAAGTTTAATTTTATATCGTTACAATGCACTTTTTAAAACTGAAGTATGTTAAGAAGCAGTCGTGAAAGTGTCTCTAAGTGTGCTTAATTGGCCTTTTATTGAATTCATATTTTCTTTACAAGAACAGATTTGACTTTTACATGTGCACATTCAATACAGTGAAGCACACTTCTTCTTCACGAGCCTCGTTCTGCACAGTTTGTCCTTCGTGTGAATGATTCCTCAAATTATGTGGCTTGAGCACATTTGCAATTTTAACAATAAGCATGTCATAGATTAGAAAAGCCATTCAATGCTTTTTTCAGTGTTTTATGATTGCTGTTTTTAAAGATCATTTTATAGGCTTTTGTTCATGCAAAAAGCAATTTCTAGTCTATGGAATATTTAAGAGCTGAGCCTAATTAGAAAAATGCATCTTCACTACAGACTAGAATATGCACTTTTAACTTGGATCAATTCAGTGACACCTCCAGGACTGGAAATGACAAATGTCAAATGTCCTGATTTTCCAGGTTTTCCAAAGTTGGATCCATGTGTTTTCAGTGAAAGGAGAGCAATCTTGCTTATTTTGCAAGGTATTTATGTGGATTGAAAGTCAAATAAGCAATCTGGGTTAATGTTTTTTTTTTTTTTTGGAAGAAAAATATTAACACATATTTGGCATTGGTTAACCCTGTTAAAGTATTTATGATCCTGGAGCACAAAAGCAGTCTTAAGACGCCGGGGTATATTTGTAGCAATAGACAAAAATATACTGTATGGGTAAAAACAATTGATTTTTCTTTTATGCCAAAAATCATTAGGATATTAAGTAAACATATTTTGTAAATTTCCTACTGTAAGTATATTAAAACTAAATTTTTGATTAGTAATATACATTGCTAAGAACTTCATTTGGACAATTTTAAAAAATGATTTTCTCAATATTTCGATTTTTCTTTGCACCCTCAGATTCCAGATTTTCAAATAGTTGTATCTCTGCCAAATATTGTCATATCATAACAAACCATACATCAATGGAACGTTTATTTATTCAGCGTTCAGATTATGTATAAATATCCCCTATGATGTATAAATCTCCCTTATGACTGGTTTTGTGGTCCAGTCATATTTTGTAAATACTGTTCAAATCATTGAGGTTGGTCAAATTTTGTAATGTTTTTGACGGAAGTTCTTTACGCTCACCAAAGTTGCATTAATTTGTTCAAAAATACAGTACAAATTACAATATTGTGAAATATTATCACAATTTCAAATAAGTGTTTTCTATGTGAATATATTTTAAACTGTAATTTATTTCTGTGCTGCGCAGCTGTATTTTCAGCATCATTCCTCCAGTCTTCAGTGTCACATGATCTTCAGAAATCATCCTAATATACTGATTTGCTGCTCAAGAAACATTTCTGATTATTTCTTTTTCAGGATTACTTGATGAATAGAAAGTTCAAAAGAACAGCGGTCACTTGACATAGAAATCTCTTATAATATTATAAATGACACTTTTAATCAATCCATGTGGTCAAGGATTTCTTACTGAAAAAATACTACTGAGCCCAAACTTTTGAACAGCACAAATTATGCAAATCCTGTGTCCAATAATCGTGAGATGATCAGTGAACAGAATGAGCGCTCTATGATTGAAACTATAAGCGTCACTCAGTACGTGTCAGTCAGAGAGTGGGAGGTTCATGTACCTGCTCTCTCTCCTGCTCCAGCTCCTCCTGCTCCATGCTCTGCTCGATCTCACAGAGGAGGCTGTGCGGGTTCGGACTGAAGCCCTGTAGACTGCGTTCCTCCGTCAGCTCCTCCAGACGAGTGCTCAGCTGCCGGTGAGACACACGCACGTCCTGCAGCTCCAGCTGACTCTGACGCAGCTGATACAACACACGAGAGTCACAAAACACTCACAACACACCTGAGGGAGCTCACTGTTTGGTGTGGATGTTTAGTTAGCTCACTCCTGAGAAATAAAGGAGTGTAAACACAGCGTCATGCTAAAGGAAGAGTGTGCAGTTACTCATGTCATTGTGTAAATATTCTATTCTTAGTCACCTATGATTAATGTTTCCACAACCACAAGTGTCTGATAATAGAAATGAATCAGTGTTTTAATGTTGTGATTCATCTCAGAGCTCACTTTAAGACTAAATTAATCTCTTTTACTTACATGGCATCTGCAGTTTGTTGTTTATGATGAGAGAATTCGCGATAGTGCATCAAAACTCTGCTGTCTTCAGCGCTGACTAATCTACATGGCTCTGATTGGCCTTTGCGTTTCTAAGCTCAACAGAAACATGTGTGATTGGTTGTTATTCTCAGCGCTGCAAATAGCAACTTGTAAAAAGAAATCCGATGCAGCGTGCGCATATTTACATGTAATGACGCTTTTCATTTTAACCTTTAATTTTAATTGCGATATACTTAGTTACATTTTTCTCCATTATCTTGAATTTGTGGGGCATTTTTCCCACAATCCCTGTAAATTTCCTAATCACAATATATACGCTATATATTTTTTTTTTCGAAGCTGTAACTGAAAGATTATTGGAGTATGTGTTATAAGGAAATATTCTTTCTTTGTCTTTGCCATTTAATTCAGTGTGTTGCTTGCCATTTCTTTGTACTTATTTGTGAAATTGAATAGTGAATTCTGAGTGAGAATTTCTATGGCAGATGTTTTCAGACTGGAGTCTCGTGTTTAAAGGTAAATCTCTTTTAATGGAGAAATAAATGACTTGAATGCTTTCTAAAGAACAGTATGTTCTGTAAATCTTAAACTGATAACTGCAGGCCATCCAGCAAAACCGTAATAACACTGAATCAAATGGAGAACGAACAAGAATGACTTCAGTGGAATCACGTCGTTTTTGTTCCTTATTCTCGCTCAGTTTGGAGTTTTCAATAGTTTCCTTTCATTCAGAATCACAATAGTTTCAGGAACACACTGTTTAGCTGGTTTAAAACCTTTTATACCTTCTAGAATTAACCTCAAAATAAAAAAAGCAAAATAAAAAATTATATTTTGCTAAATGACAAATGAAGCCTATTTTAGGACCATTGGGATTTTTAACAATATTGCATTATCTCAAGTTAATTAAACAAATGTATTTATAAATCATGGTAGCATTTTTGTATTGCTATTGATTTATCCTCAATTTAATAAAAATACAAACTCATTACTCTGTCACTGATAAGAAACATTTTGAAAATAACAAGTAAAAAAAAAAGTGTATTACAGTAATGAGATTTTGAGAAGAATGTATTTAATTGTCTTGCGAATAATGTCCCGATAAAGACATCTTAATGCTTCTTAAATGGGCTTTATTCAGTTAAAGTTACATTTAATGTCTGGTTTGTTTCTTTTTATGGACATGTTCAAGTTCTTATAAGATTTCATATGATTCACCTAAAGTGAAGATGCACTACACACTTTTTCATTTTGTATATTATAGGGGAAAATACATAAAAAAATAATCAATCACTCACTCAATCAATCGATTTGGCCATACTATATTTCAAATACTGTAAACAGTGTGGCTTAAATTAAACCTATTTAGTATAAACCTTCAATACCAAAATATATAATAAAATGTGGTTCTAGGGACAAGAAAATACATTTCCAGTCATTGAGTAAAAAAAAGAAAAAGTGAATATATTGAATATATTATTTAAAAAAATGCATTGTTATTGATTTTGGGCTGTTGCAGTAACAATATGTTAACAATATAAAGCAGGGTACATTTTGAGAGAAAATATCATTTTTTTCCCTTAATATTTGAAGAATAAATCTTTTAGGTTATTTATGACATGAATGCTTATTAATTTCCAATACATATATACAGTACAGTTTTGCTTCCCTTGGTTTCTGCTCCTAAGTGTTCAGATATTTACTGTAAACAAGACAAAAGTACTCAATAACACAATGTTTTGATTTGTTCTGCAGCTCACCTGTAGGTCCTTCTCGTGACACTGCTTCTCCAGCACCAGCGTTCGCTCTCTCAGGTCATCCGCCGTGTGCTGCAGCTGCTCGTTCTCCTCCAGCATGGCGTTCACGCGTCGCTCCAGCTCCTGCTTACGTTCTGACAACATCTTTATCTGCACAACCAGAGCGGGGAAAAACACCAGGTCACTGACATCAGCATTATACAGCTTTAACCTCTGATTCAAAACAAAACATCTGCAAACGTTACAAATGAATGAATCTGAACCTTTATCAGGTTTTTAATAACAACTCGTGTGGTTTAATTTCTCCTGTAGTTGCAGGAATGCGGTGTTGCCAGGCATCGGTAGGGAGTCACTAACACCTCCATAGTCAGGAATGTGCTCTTGATAACAAGAATATTGCAAAACAACCCCTAGAAAATGCTGTTGCTCAGTGTTTGCCCTTTCACAGTTTAGAAAATTTGATGAGCTCTCAGTTGTTTTCTTTAACAATCATGCATTTAGCACAGACTTCAAAGGAGTAGTTTTCCAAAACATGAATGGGTGCCGTCAGAATGTCAGTCCAAACAGCTGATTAAAAACATCACAATACACACCACTTCAGTCCATCAGTTAATGTCTTGAGAAGTGAAATACTGTGTGTTTGTAAGAAACACATCATGTGAACTTTAAACCTGTCATTTTCAGCTAAAATACAAGTCCATAATCCATAATAATGCTTCCTCCAGTGAAAAAGTCCATCTCGTCTGAATCAGGAGATAAATCTGCACAGATCAAGCTCTATTTACAAGAGAAAACAGCTCTAAACAAATACGTGAGTGGGTATTGATGTGAGAGAGAACAGGAGATGGATTATTCACTGGAGGAAGCGTTATTATGGATTGTGGACTCATATTTAGCTGGAAGAAATTGTCTAGTTAAATGATGGATTTGTTTCTTACAAACACACAGCTTTTGGCTTTAAAAGACTTTAATTGATGGACTGGAGTGGTGTGTATTATTGTGATGTTTTTATCAGCTGTTTGGACTCTCATTCTGACGGCACCCATTCACTGCAGAGCATCCATTGCTGAGCAAGTGATGCAATGCTACATTTATCCAAATCTGATGAAGAAACAAACTCATCTACATCTTGGATGGCCTGAGGGTGAGGACATTTTCAGCACATTTTCATTTCTATGTTCAGCATCGTCTCAAAGAAATTAAACGTGAGTTTTCGGTCCTGATTTGTGTGTAGCCCATGAAACAATCATGAGCAGAAGTTTTAGTGTCTCTCCCTCATGTCTTGACCTATATCTGTTAACCTAGTTCACCAGCACTGAGGGATTCTCTGTGATTAACCGTATGCTGCTCCTTCCGTCAGAAACACCAGACGTTTAACGCAGATATCTGCTTCTCTTGAAATGTTCATCTCGACAGCGACACTGGTATATTCATGTCCCGGTCGGTTCAGGGCGTCATGGATTGGAAGAGACTCCCGTTTCTCTCTGTCTGGCACTGACTGCAGTTTCGGGAACACCCAGACATTGCAGCATTTGCTCTTAAAATAGAACAGAAGTTTTACAGCTAGTACACACTGCACATGAGCCTTTACATCGACATCGAGCTGCTAGTATCTCCCATTCATTCTTCTCTCAGAGACCTGTCTTCTTTATACAGGGTTGGATATTAACAGTGATCCAAATGATTGATTCTTAGGCAATAATGTCTCCTGTGCTATTGAACTAAATCGATTATGACTGTTGGAGTTAAAGTGTTGACCGTGACATTATATTAGGATCTGCTCATGTTGCATACAGGTTTATCATAGTTAACTAAAACTTTAAAAAACCTGCAGTGAACAAATGTAACGTCAAATAAATAAACATCAACTGAAATAAAATAAAATCTTAAACATTTTTTACATAACGTTCTGGAAGGAAGTGATGACATTAATATCTTCAATTATTATAAAACCAATCCCAGTAACTCCTGAAATATGTGTGTTAGGTCTAGTTCCCGTTGGTATATCAGTATCAAGACATCACACTAACATGATACACATCTGTTTAGTTCTTGCAAGACGGTCAATAGCATCTTATTGGAGGGAAAAGAAGGTCCATCGATTGGTCATTGGTTACAGATTTATCATAATGTATGGTTTTGGAAAAACGGACTTACAGTATTAAGGGTAAACTGAAATATTACTATAAAATATCCGACCTTTTTACACAATTCCTTGAAAATAACCAAATAGCAATACAAGAAATGTTAGATTCCTCTCAATCCAGTGATTGATGTACTTTTATTTGATATGGTAATATTTGTCTTTCTTCACCCATGTGCAGCTAAAATAATTAGCACTTTTATTATTTATTTTTTTGCCCTGTGTAAATTGAACATGTGGACGCTGAGGGTCGGAAGATCTTTCTGTTGTCTTTGCATTCTCAATAAAGACAAAAAAATATTTCACATTTATAATTTCATATTTAATAATACATTTTTAAATCATAATATTTAAAAGGTTTCTATAATTAGTGAATATATATATTTCAGTGAAGTGAGAAACAGTATAATCATTGTAACTCTGTTTCTGAGATCAGGTGCTGTAACATGCAACAGTGGATTTCTCCTTCAGTCACACGATGGAGATCTGTTTGATCAGATGCTCCATCTCTTTGGATTATATAGGGCTGAATATTGTTGAACTGTCAGTGTCTGACATCTCTCGTATGTTTCGGGAGCAGATGGAAGAAGTCAGGAGAAGTTTTAAGAGTGGAAGCTTTTTCTGGCTAAGATTGAAAGGATTCTGTGTTTGTATCCTGAATTGACTTTATGCAGTTATACTGTATTAGATGAAGAAATCCATCTTTATATCTACACGTTTTACAAAATATTACAAAAAGACGTTGACGTGAAATGACCACATGCAGGACAAAACCAGATACATCAGTCATGCAGAAGACGTGGAGAGTATTGGGTGTTTTTTGGGCACATTTTTAAAAACGTTTTTTTTGTATTATTTTAAAATATATTTATATATATAATTGGTTTATAATTATTTTGGGTATTTATTTTTATTTGTCTATTTTTTCTTATGCTATTCTAAAATGTATACTGGAATGTTTAGAATATTTCTTGAATACTTATTGTTTCGTGGTAATTTTACAACTCTGAATCAGGCTGATTTTGCGACTGTACCTTTAAGACTTCTCAATATAAATGATATCATATCACTCATCAGGCCGGTCCAAATAGCCGAATAATCAATAGGTGTTAATATCTACATGTGGGCTCTGTTCCAAAACCTAGTGAGCTGCTTTCTTTTCTGTATAGTCTACACGGCTGCAGTCATCGAAGGGAGCATCCTGAGATGAAATTAACCTCAGAAATGACTGATCTGGGTTTTGTTTCTAGGCTAATGATGAAATTCTCTAAAAAGCATAAAAACACACTGCAAAAATTATTGAATCAAAATACATTTACTTGAGCCAAATTAGTAAAATGACTGAATATATTGAGCCAATATTAAGATATTTTCATTAAAAAAGAAAAGAAAAAAAGGTGCATTTGTGTTGAATAAAAAATAAATAGAAACTCTGCCAGTGGGGTAAGAACCATAAACTTAAGGGAAAATACGATTATTTGATTAGTAGAGCTTTTTTTTAAGACATACTTAATTTTGATTCATTTTTTCTGTCTTTTTGCTTCTCAAGTAAATGTATCTTGATTTAAGAATGTTTTTTTTTTCAGTTTACATCACAGAAACATATGCATATTAGGTCAAATAGTTTATATTGAATCAGATTAAAGTGTTTTAATCAATACTTTTCAGTACTGTATGACATTATAAACATATAGCTAATATTTCTCTTGACATATTGAATGAATGCCAACAATACAACTGTAAAACTGATGCAAAATGCTATCTTACGAAACTCATAAAAAACTTTGTTACTTAAAATAAAATAAAAATAACTGAAATAAAATAAAATATAAAAACAAACTTATTTTAGTAAGATAACAAAGCTAAAATATATAAAGAAGGATGAATAAAATTGTATAAACATATTACAAAGCAAAGCTAATAAAAATGACAAAAACACATGGATATTAATAAAACATAAACTAAAATGTAAATCATACTGAATCATGCTTGATTTTAGCCGATACTCAAACAACAGAAGCAGGTCACTATGCTTTGGAGTTCATCTACAGATCCACATTTCCTCATAAAGACTCATTTCCTGGCTTGTGTTAATTGAGCAGTTTAGTTTTGAGTGTGTCCAGTGATGATGGTCTGTGAAACCCGTGTCACAACAGAGACGCCAGGAGCCAGTTACACTGCCGTCTTTCACATTCATTAGTGCTGCAGACATAAAGCAATCGAGATATGACCCAGCAGCGTTTCACATCGCACAATGAGATCATCACATCACAAAGCCAACATGCAGAAAAGAGGAAGCGCTTACTTCAAGCCCTTGCTGTTTAGTGCAGGAAACAGAATTTGAGGAAGGAAAACAGAGGAGAGCAGATTTTGAAGTATATATATATATATATATATATATCTTGGTGTCATGACTCACTGCAAATAAGATATTCCACATCCCATAATACCTCACCTCGGCCTGTAGGGTCTCAAGACTCGTCATGTGCTGGTTGGTGGAGATGCTTTTCTCTTTGAAATCATCCCGTAATGAATGAACCTGAGTAGACAAGTGTTTCTCCACCTCGGCGGCCTGTGGACACAAACACAGGCGTTTAAATCAGATCGGTAGAGATGGTCTGTACGGGCTACTGTGTGCAGTTTGTTCAGTATACTGTGCACAGTATGCAGGTGGTCTGTATGCATGGAGCACTGCTGCATGTGTCCATATATGAAGAGTTCATTAGCAAAACAGATGAACAATTCTCAGAAATCATGTTGTTTTTATTGTGTATTACAATTAATCTCAATCAAACTGCAGTTGGGTTATTTTGATTAGGTTACATAATAACTGACAAATACAGCTAAACACAATAAAACACAATAAACACATGATAGCATAATAAAAAACATGATTTTTGAAAATAAAAAAGGAGTTATCAGTTTTTGCAAATAAACTCTTCATATACTTATGTTATGAGTTATGAATAGCATATTATTGTATTGCACTGTGCTTTCCAGTGCGAGACAAACTTTGTTCCACAATATTATGTGCTTGACCTTTTATTTAAATTGTGAGGATATCAACATATGGAATTATTATTTTCAAAAAAATATTGATACTGAACTGATTATAGCTATTTTTAACTATTAATTCATTAATTTCTGTTTTATTTAATTTTATTTTTTAAACAAGCTTACTTTACAAGCTTAAATCACTGGATTTAAGATGTATGTATTTTGAATCGTGTTTATTTGGACAAAGTCAGGTTTGCAAGGTCCTCAGCTGATACATCTACGGGTGTTTTTAAAGAAATGACAGTAGCATTAGACACTGTAGATATTCCACTGTTTTCTGTCTGT
Organism: Oxygymnocypris stewartii; assembly: GCA_003573665.1. NCBI lineage: Eukaryota > Metazoa > Chordata > Actinopteri > Cypriniformes > Cyprinidae > Oxygymnocypris > Oxygymnocypris stewartii. The sequence continues at coordinate 16,443 of QVTF01020950.1, forward strand.
TAAATCATTTAGCTAGTTTTAGAAAGACAACAAAACCTAACTTCTTCATGTTACATGAATCGAGCAGATCTGTAATCTTTTGACTTTATAATGTTACTGTAGCACACACTTTTTTTATCAGTTTAGCACCTCTATCGCTGTGAGAAGTTAGTTGTATTTCAGTTTCAGTGACATGCACCGATGAAAAATGCATTTGAAACACTTATTGTTGAATAATCTATGAGCATGAATCATTTTACAGAACAAGTCAGATAAATCCCCCCCCCACATACACACTCACTCACACACGCACACACACATACACACACGCACGCACGTACGCACACACACAACACACACACGCACACACACACACACACACCACAGACCACACACACACACACCGCACACACACACACACACACACACACCACACACACACTAAACATACATACACACACACCACACACACACACACACACACACACACACACACTCACACACACACACACTCACACACACCAAACATACACACACACACACACACACACACCTCTCTCTCACACACACACACACACACACACACCAAACACACACACACACACACACACTCACTCACTCACACTCAAACACATACACTCACACTCAAACACACAAACACACACACACACACACACCAAACACACACACACACACACACACACACACACACACACCAAACACACACACACACACACACACACACACACACACACACACACACACACACACACTCTCTCTCTCTCTCATTGATCAGACATGGTATTTCGGAGCGTTCCAGCAGAGATTCTTGTGTTTTCTGAGCTGATTGTACGGCTGCGATCAGGCCACTGCAGCTGTGAGAAACACTCATTACCATCAGCCAGACTGCAGTCGCTCAACTGACTCACATTATCGGTGACTGTCGCCATGGAAACCTCGAGTCACCGTGACGTACCAATAACAACGCAGCTCGCGCACCGACCAACTTTACTGTTGCAATATCTCGCGCTAGAAACCACCTGAACGTGTTTTATCTGAATTTCCATCAGATTATGCAACAGGACTGTAACTATAATAACTGTACACTTTTATTTGTGTGACTGTTTGTTTGCTTTTCAACAGAAAATGTAAGAGAAAAAATAAACAAACAAAAAACTGAAAGCCCGTTTCCACCACTGAATAGAAAATTAAAAAGGTAACATTAATTGCGTCTTTTTCTCTAAAATTTCTGACTTTTTTCTTCTCAGAAATGCGTGATATAAACTCGCAATTGTGAGACCCCCCCCCCCCCCCCCCCCAAAAAAAAGAAACTGGAATTTAACTCGAGTTTATATCATGCAATTCTGTGAAAAAAATACATAATTGTGAGATAAAATGTCGCAATAACCTTTTTTTTTCAGTGGTGGAAGCAGGCTTTCATAATAATCTGCACCTTTTATGGGGTAACGTTAAATAAGCAATGGTGGTACCAGTGGCGGCTGGCCAATAGAGGGCGCTAGGGCGCCGCCCTCCCTGAACCACACACACAAAATAATAATTATATAAATTATTTAAATGTATATTTGTATGATGTGATATATTAGAAAATCTTCTGTGAAAAATATATGTTTTCACCATCACAATATGACCTCTCTGCCTGTCAGCACGATCGAGAAATCGCCCACAGGAGGCGGGTCTTTGTAGAATCTTGTCAAATCCTGATTCAAGATATAAATATATTCAAGATGTGACATAACATTTAGCCAATCAGCGTCCTCAGATCTTAACTGAAATGGGCGATTTCTCTGTCGCCCCAAGCTTCTAAAATCAAGGCTGGTCACGTGGTCTGTAACGGCACAATTTTAAATTACGTGACAATGGCGGACTCAGGTGTTATTAATTCCGGTTACGAACCGAACTCTGTAACGTTACAGTCTCTACTCCAATGTCCGTTTGAGAGGAGAACTTTGGCAGGAAAACTGAAGGTAAAGGAGCTGGGTTAGCCTCAGATTTGCATCAGTCATGGAAGTATCCAAAATATAACTGAGACTGGTAAAATAACTGTTCATAGATGATTTAATGAATAAACAGGTAACGTTAACCAGATGTTCTTTAACTTTGTCTGCATTGCAATAAATCATATTGCTTTGATTTATTGTGAAGAATTGTTTGTGAAATTGTTTGTTGTGCCAGTGTGCCACAGCCCCACCTCAAAAAAATTTAACCAGCCGCCACTGGATGGTACTGAACCAAAAAAATATATAAATAAAAATAGTTTATATTTTTGAAAATTTTCTAGAAAAAAACATTAACACTGCATTTTACATGACATTTTGAAGTAGAATAGTGAAATGGTATTTTCTTGTAAAACGTCCTTCAATAATCTTAATCTTTATTTTTTGCAGTGTCGCTGTTGTACACTTGTTTCTAACAGTATGTCTGAGTTATAGATTCCTCACTTTATTTATTCACTTGTATATCATGAGGGGTTGAGTCTAGGATTTCTTTATTTCTTGACATCTTGACCTTGGGTTAAACTTTCTGCTGCCGCAGATAAAGAACTGTTGTAGCAGGTTTTCACTTGCAGTTCTTCACTTGGACTTCTCATTAATTTAGTATCGGTTAATGAAGTAATTTCAGGGGCTTTTGAAGGAGTTCAGTGAAGCTGTTCTGGTCATTATCTGTATTTACTGTGATTTATTCTGTTGACAGGTGCCAGCAGAGATGACAGATGGATGTATAGGCTTCACAGAAATACACATCTACCGGAAAACCATCAAATGTAACTTCCTGTTTATCTTTACAAGGTTAGTGATTCGATTGATTTTTAAGTTTCCCAGCTAACAAAAAAGTTGAGAATATTTTTCTAACATTGCCATTAAGTAATGAAAACGTTATTTCTGATTTTTTTTAAATGTTCATGCATCCAGGTTTTTGTTTTAAAAATTACATAATTTTTAAGAATGTTAAGGGAACGTTCCATGTTATCATTTTTATCATTATGGCAATGTTACTTTTGAAAGTTCTCTGAACATTCTGAAACATCTAATAACACTTTTCAGGAAAAAAACATTCCATGAATAATGTATAAATCATATTTTTGTGCTCACGTTTTGGGAACATTATTAAAAAGGTAACATTTTACAATAAGGTTCCATTTCTTAACTATATTTAGTGAATAAACTAACATTAAATAACAATGAGCAATAAGATTGTTGCAGTAATTATTCATCTTTATGAACATTAGTTAATAAAAATACATTTTTACATAAATACTAGTTCATTTCTAGTCCATTTTAGCTCAGGTCCATAAAATAACATTAATAGATACTTTTATTAATTTTGTTTATGTCAACTAATGTAGTTAACCAATGTTAACAAACGGAAACGTATTGTATCTTTGAACAATATTCTATTAACTTTACTGTAATATTTGTTCATAACCTTGCATGAAACTTGCCAGAACGGTTTGAGAACATTCTGCGATGCATTTAACCCTCTGCTTGTGTTCGGGTCAAATTGACCCGAAAAAGATTTTCTTTTTCCCGAAAATACTAGTTAACGTTATCGCATTGGACTCAAACTTACTGACTTTGTTCACATAGGGTATAAGTACTTCTCATTATTTTATTTAAAATTTTCGTAATTTTTTGTGGGTTTTATTTCACCTAGTAACACTTGTGGTGTTCCCGATCAAAAATGACCAGACTCCAAACAACTGCTTATAAATCTGTCATTATGTTATATTATCACTAAATATTGGATTCATTCTTTTTGTCAACTTGTTTTCTTTCATTTAGGACTGGTTTTGTGTTTCTATTTGCATCGGATTAATCGTAGACCTCATTTATCTGAGAGTAGGTGCCTCGTTTTTTTTTTTTTTACAAAATAAAAGCATTTGAAAGCAAACTTCCTGATTAAACATTAAAGTACACTAGTGTGAGAAACAGTGCACATTTTCATAATTATTTATCTCATATTGTGAAAATTATTCATAAAAAAAGATTTTTTCACTCAAAAAACGAGGCACCTACTCTCAGATAAATGAGGTCTACGGTTAATATTAATATTTAGTGATAAAATAGCATAATGACAGATTTATAAGCAGTTGTTTGGAGTCTGGTCATTTTTGACTGGGAACATCACAGGTGTGACAGGAGTCCGAACACAACCAGAGGGTTAACTGAGAGAAAATTATTGTTCAGGGTTTGTTCTTTCATAGTCATGTTTTGGAGGAATACAGTAAAAATGGACACAAATGAGTCAATGGTTGTCATACATAAATATTGAATAAATATAGTTGTATTATTTTATCTCTACAAGGTTAGTGATGTGATTTTTCAAAGCTTTCTGGCTAACAAAAATGTTTTAAGAACTTTTATTTAAAATTGAATTTTTTATAGAAATGTTAAATGAACATTCCATTTTATCTTTTTTTTCTGTCTAGGATAATATTATAGGAACTTTATTTTTAAATGTTCAGTGTACCTAACATCTGAAAAATATTTCAGGGGAAAAAACATTCAAGAATGATGCACTGTATAAATAATGTTTTGAGAACATTATAAAAAATGTGTGCCCATGGACCAAAATACCAGTCATACGTGTTTGTAATGAATTCATTTGTTATGATTGGACAATATTTGGATGATACAACTGTTTTAAAATCTGGAATCTGAGGGTGCAAACAAAATCTAAATATTGAGAAAATCAACTTTAAAGTTGTCCAAATGAAGTTCTTAGCAATGCATATTACTAATCAGAAAATGACGTTTTTATGGTAGGAAATTGACTAAATATCTTCATGGAACATGATTTTTACTTACTGTCTTAATGATTTTTGGCATAAAAGAAAAATGTATTATTTTACATTAATGCATTCATCAGACGATTTTATCCAAAGCGACTTACAGTGCATTCAGGCTACACATTTTTTTCATCAGTATGTGTGTTTCCTGGGAATTGAACCCATGACCTTTTGCGCTGCTAACACAATGCTCTACAACTGAGCCACAGGAACACCCATACAATACAATATTTTGACTCAATGTATTTTTGGCTATTGCTACAAATATATGACTTGAGACTGCTTTTGTGCTCCAGGGTCATATGTTCATAACCCTGTCAAGACATTCAGAGAACGTTCCCTGCTGCTTTTACTGAGATGAAATTAATTGCTCAAGAGAATCAGTTTTCAGTTTCATTTTACATAAGATTTTCTGATACAAATGAGCCAATATTTCTCACACAGTGTGAATAGAGCTGAAAAGTGAATGAACAGCAGCTCAGAGCTTTTAATCTGGAAGAAGTTAACGAGAAATGTTTGAGTTTTGATCACAAACTGGTCTTTTCCCAGGAAGCAATGGATTTAATCAAACATCTCTAGTGAATCTTAATTGTGATTTTCTTTCCCACAGGATCTAACATCATTCATGACGGCATTGAAAGCTGAGACGTAATTACATCTGCAGCACCAATGATACTAATCAAAAAGCCATTAGTCATTTTAGTGGCTGTCCATTCAACAGTGTGACTCGTGTCTGAACGTGGGAAGCTCTCGCAGCTCAACATGACCCGCGGCACACATGCCAGCGCTTTTATTGAGCTGCAGGTGCGTCACGTGGAGCGTTGTGTCGGATCGATGAGGTTGTGTGTTCATTTAAGACTGCGGATTCTGCTTCAAACCAAAAACCCGTTTATTACAGTTATACAGTATACAGAATTTCAAATGCAGGTCTCTGCGCTTTATTAGTTATAGTTTCTATCACAGCACATTGTGTGTGTGTGTGTGTGTGTGCGCGCGGGGGGGGGGGGGGGGGTCACGTTTCCATGGTAACACATGGAATTGAACATAAGATTTGGGGTTGCCATAGCGATATATGGGAAAGTGATTGGTGGTGATGATTTCCCTTAGTCATCCCTTAGACATTTCTGCAGTATAAACCGAAGACACTCTTGAAGTGTCAGACTGCTGCACAGTTCACACAGTCACAAAATAAACCACTCCACAGGGATTTTATCACATTTAAAGAGCGGTGAGAGGGTTAAAAATGCTTTTCAGTAACCCCAGCGAAAGCTATATGATAAATAACTAGTGCTGTCTAAGGCAAGCATGACTAGGATGTGATCAAACCTCTAACATGATGTATTAAAGGGATAGTTCACACACAAATCGCCTTCATATTGTTCCCAGCCTGTTAACCAGATAGCTGCTGGTAGCTGGTATTGACTTCCATATATGGAAGAAAATACAATGAGAGTCAATGGCTACAGCAATTGTTTGGTTAACCAACATTCTCCAAAATATATTTTGTGCTCAACGAACAAACTCCTGGACAACACGAGGATGAGTAAATCATGACAAAATGCTCATTTTTGGATGAACCATCCTTTTAATATTCTGTGTGTAATTATATTAATACATAATCTTTTCACACCAGACAGGAGGAAACCACCTAGCAACCACCCAGAGCACCCTAGCAACTGCATAGCAATACTTTTTTTTACACAAAGAACCACCTAAAAACCAACCAACCAAGCAACCATGTTGAAACCTCCTAGCAACCTCCCAGCACACCCTTATGAAGGGAAAATTACGGTGGCCGGGAAGTGCAAAACAACATTACAAAGTGTGAAACACTTTTACGAAGCTCGAGACAAATTTACATTTTGGAAAACATTTTTACCTATCATAAAACACAATTACATGGGAAAAACACTTTTACCAAGGACGAAACAAATTTACAATGACAGATTCTTCACGGAAAGGGAATGTACGGAAAGTTAGAAAAGTGTATACCAATATCGCATGTAACTTTAGAGACGGTCCCTAAATATGCGAATATCGAACGTCCAACGTCAAGCCAACTTTATGCCAGTTGTTTACGTCTGGTCCGCGTCGTTTAGAAACTCCAAACACCGACACACGTAAAGCAAAACCGCGTTAAGCTGATCATGTGTTTGCCACAAAACATCCCTCGGCCGCAGTCCATGTTCGGTCTCCATAAACTTTATTTACGACATTTACTCCACAACCACAATACAAATTTACCGCGCTCACCAACAACAACACTTTTCACCGCGTCACTTCCGGTGTGTGGTACATTCCCTTTCCGTGAAGAATCTGTCATTTGTAAATTTGTTTCGGGACTGGTAAAAGTGTTTTGCTTCTTGTTAATTTGTTTTCTAAAATGTAAATTTGTTTCGTCCTTGGTAAAAGTGTTTTTCCCATGTAATTGTGTTTTATGATAGGTAAAAATGTTTTCCAAAATTTAAATTTGTCTCGAGCTTCGTAAAAGTGTTTCACACTTTGTAATGTTGTTTTGCACTTCCCGGCCACCGTAGTTATACACTCTATACATTTTGAGTAAAGACATTAATGTTTATACAGATTCACATTCTGATGCATGCATTTATGAACGGAGCCTATGTTTATCTCTATCGCGCATTTGTGGATTGTTGTGCACGTGTATCTCTTGTGTGTATTTGTGGATTGTCATGCACGAGTGTGTATCTCTTGCATGGATTTGTTGATCGCCGTGCATGCATGTGGATCTCTTGTGTGTATTTGTGGATTGTCGTGCACGAGTGTGTATCTCTTGCATGGATTTGTTGATCGCCGTACGTGCACGAGTGTGGATCATATTTGTGGAAGGTATTGAGACGGTTTTCTCTCCATTCACCAACTGTGTAGCAAACCCCTTGCCAATATACTAGTATCATAGTATTTCTATTTGTTTTACTGGGTTCTTAACTTGACTCAAATCATGCGTCCCAGCAGGGATCAGAGATTGTCTTCCTCTTCTGAGCACAGCATCAGTGCACTGTGGTATCTCACGACCTGTTACTGATGTTGCTTTGCCATTCATTTCCAATGCAGCCTACCAGTGAACATATAATCAATGCAATCATTATTAAAGGCTCAAAAGCACCCCATCTTGGTAATGAAATGTAGGTCTATCTTGTTGTGCCCCCCCCCCTCCCTCTCTAAACCTTTGTAATGTAATTAGTGAAATGCTCCTCTCTGATCAGATTAGGCTGCTGGGGTTCAGGCTTTTTGACAACCCCCTGCTTCCAGACAGACGTGTGTGTGTGTGTGTGTGTGTGTGTGTGTGTGTGTGTGTGTGTGTGTGTGTGCGTGCAACAGAAAGCATCTGTCCAACACAACACAATATGTTCAGTACATTAGCTAAACATTAATGCTGTCTGTATTTTCTGTAAGCTTTTCTAGTTGCTCTACTTCATTATCTAGCTATGTTGTCACTGTATGGCAAGCTCTTTTAACATTTAATCCTTAAAACGTAGTAGTATCTAGTTAATGCTACAAGTACTTATTTATTTTAGCTACTAGTATCTATTCCATTAAGTTCTAGTGCTTCTACTAGTTTCTAGCTCTTATTCTTTAGATACTAGTAACTTTTTAGACACAGTAGTATAGTATACATTCTAAGCAGTATGTTTTCAAAAAGTGACTAGTATCTTTTTAAATATTACTAGTATTTATTAGATATTGTTACTTTTCATAAGATACTAGTAACTATTTAACAGCTACTAGGTATTCATTATGCACTAGAACTTTTATCATATTTTATCATAAACAGCTGCTTTTTAACTTGTCTTATGTTGTGACTGGTTGTTATGTTGGAATAAATATTATTCAAAACCAACTGTTTTACTAGTAATTAATTTAATAGTTAATAGTCGCTATTGAAATAAGTACCAGTAATTAATGAATAAGTACTAGTATATAATATTCAGTACAAGTATTTATTTGATCAGTACAAGTATCTAATAAATGAGTAATAGTATCTAATACTAAGTACTAGTATCTATTTAATAGGTACTAGTCTTGAATTAAGTACTAGTATGTTTAAAAAGGTATAAGTAGCTAAAGAACTACCGGTTTTCTCCCAATAAGTTACTATACAGCTTATGATAATGCTGTGAATACGAATCTGAACAGAAGCTTTAAATAAATATTTGAACGTGCGTGAATAAATCCAACCACCCGTAGATTTAAGTTTCACTTTCCATAATCCATGACTGACAGAGGAGCATCTCGACGGCATGGATTGAAAACTTTAACGAGACTCTAGCTGACACAGGTAGAGTGAAAGACTGGATTTTTTCGATCAGGTCAGGTACAAGTGATTTCAGAACATTTCAGCCGGTTTATATATATCGTGTATATATTATTTATCTCGTGTAAGATGCATTTGGTTGAGTTGCACTGCAGTAAAGCGCTTCGTTGTAGTACTACGGTGATTATCTCTTCAGCATGCAGCGCGAGCAGGACAAACAACTATGCAGAATATTAATAACTATGACTGGGACTTTATAATGAGAGCACTATTAAAATAATACACTGAATTTTTTCGTTGTTGTACACAAAAGGAGAATCGGCAAGATCCGAGAACTCCGATTCGACTTTATAAATCCTTAGTCGAGGACAACCCTACTTAATTGAATAGATAATAGTAACTAAAAATAAGTACTAATATCATGAATAAGAGATACTAGTATGTTTTGTAGATAAAACAGCTTGCCTTAGTCACTGTCTCTCCAGAAGAAAATTGTTTTGCTCTAATGTTTTATTTATGTGTCAACTTTTTGTTTCAGACATTTCTCTTAAAAGACCACCGAGAGAATAAAATGCAATTGTTGCATATATTAAAAATACAGAACTATAAAGTCATTTGAGAGAAATTATTTTAGTTTCTTCAAGCAGGAGATTGTTTTATCCTGATTCATCTCAATGCTGTCTTGAAGAAACTGCTGAGATATTAATCTCATTTATGATGTTCTTATCTTCAGGTTTTCTGTTGTTGTTGTATTTGTAAGTCATCACACAGTTCTTGCTCGGTTTCAGTCATCTGGACGTAATGTTGGTAAAGAGGATCTGGATTAAAGGCTAATCCCACCTGAGTTCATCCCTGTGTCTCTCATGCCTTATGTCACTTCCTGTTGCTTGTCCCACAGAAGGAAGGTTATCTGAGTCTGCAGCTCTTGATCCATTAGCAGATTTGTCAAGCCCATCTAGTTCTCTCATATTCAGAGCCTCTTTCTTTAGAGTACATCACCTTGAGTAATTACATAAAAAACCACTGCTAAAAGTTGACCAGCCAAACCATGACCCTTACTGCAAGTCGTTTTCTTATATTTTGCTGGATTATATGATCATGTGGTCAACTGGTTTGTTCTAGTAGTTAGATGACAGATGTCATCATTTAGATTTTAAAAAGGCTCAAATGATAGCCATCTATAAATATGGTGTATTTTGAAATTGGCAGGGTTATTATTGGTTACTAAAACTATAAGGGTATTGGTTAAAGTTTATAGTTGAAATACAAGAATAATTAAATAATAATTACTAAAATAAATAATGGAAAAAATAAAATAAAAAATATAATAAAAACTGTAAAACAAATACAAACACAAATTACTAAACTTCAACCAAAAATAAAATTAAAACTCAATTTAAAATCAATTCAAAATATTATTACAAACTATAATTATATTAATTATACTAAACTAACATTGTGTATTGGTCAGCCAAAATAAATGAATGAGTCCTCACCCAAAGTGAGTCAACTAAATAGATCTGTCAAAGTGCTATTTGTTTTTGTTTTTTTATTCATTTTAGTTCCCAGTGGATAAAAGGATCTCATGGTTTATTTTCTGTCCATTATGTAGTTTTGTTTTGATTTTGCTGGTGTTTTTGCCCTTAGCTGGGAGCCCTTGGGCTGCCAGTCTTGATTAGTTTATCACCAACGATTCTTCTTCCATTTGTGTGTATATTAATAGCATCACGTGCGTGTGTCTGTGTCTGTGTGTGTGTGTGTGTGCGCGCGTGCGTGCAAGTGTGTGTGTGTGTTTGTGGAGTGTGTGTTTGTGTGCGTGTGTGTGTGTGCGTGCGTGCTTATGTATGTATGTATGTATGTATGTATGTACATGCGTGTGTGTGTGCATGTGAGTGAATGAAACTGACCAGGACTGACAGTGTTAAAGATGTTATGGACAGCTGCAGTAAATCTGAATGTTAAAGTCATTAAGACTGAAGTTCAAAGCGGTTTGTCAGGGCGCTGCGGCTGTTTGAATACAGGAAGAGATTGTTGTCTGACCTCAGCTGCATCAGTGCCACAACACCACACCGTCCCGGGGCAAAATCAATGAGACTCAATGAGAATTCAGATACGCCTGTGAACAAGAGTCACACACAGAAGCACAACCTAAACTCAATGTGGCATTTAACCTGCTAATCTCAATTTCCTGCCAAATCAATAAATGCCCATTTCCCTCATTGCTCAGAAATGATGGTCTTCATTCAACATCAGTGATTCATCATTTTGAATTTCATCAAGTTTCGAAGTGATTTTAACCAGTGTTCAACCAGTGTTATTGATATCAAGACCTATATATTTATATGATGTTATGCATAAATTATGATTTGTAATTATTTTTATTTAACCAGGCCTATAAAAGTCTAATTTATTTAAATACCCATCAATGATCAAATAAATGGTCAAGTTATGACATAACTACTGACTAACTGATGATGCTAACCAGCCAACCAACACTGAGTCAGATGTTGCATTAATATTAGCCATATTACCACCTCATTTGCATTTTGATGTCAACAGCAAAAGATTTGGTAAGCAGCTATTATCGTTAACTTAAACTAAAAATTAAAATAACTAGAAACAAAAAATTAGTACAACTATAAAAACAGAAAATTACAAAACAGCTAAAATGTTTATTAAAATTACCAGAGAAAATGTAATTGAATATATTTAAATAGAATATTAACTATTTAAAAGTGTTTAATATATATATTTTGTTATCCTTTCTATGTATGATTATATGGCTAATTGCAATTAATGATTTGCTTTATTTGTTGCATTCTCATTTTTCCCTGCTGTCTGAAATGACAACAGTACCTGTGGCAAATATTTGGGTTAAAGAATAAAAATACAAATATCTGTATTAAACTATCATAAAGAGCCAAAGGTGACTCAAGCAAAACTGTGTTCCCTCGCATAACTATTATCAAACAGATTGTGTCTGCACACTCAAGATTTTCAATTATAGTCAAACACAGACACACAAAAAGTGTACTTCTTCATCAGCCTCAGTTAAAAAATGTCCCGTGTGTCTTCAAGGTCGCTCTGCAGGTCTGTTATCAGGTAGATTGCATCATCTTGAGCCGCTCAGCTGTTGAATTATTGAAAAAGGAGCGCAGCGTAGAGTAATTTTGATGAGTTTGCGTAAGGTAGTGTCTCAGGAAGGTGAGCCCTAGCATGACATGTATTCATAGCATGTGTGTTGTTTTCCACCTGCCTCTGTATGATTTCCAGACCGCCATCATCAATATTTTAATTCAAAGAATGAGCGGGATAGTCATTCTGGCTTCTCTTGAGCACGCTGCTTTATCAATGAGTGTTTTAGACAATGACTTCCATGCAGACTGCCTTTGTCATGCATTGAGGTAGTTAAGGCTCAAGGCTGCTAACCAGAAGGTTTCTGGTTCGATCTCCATAAGGAATGACCCATACGCATCACCCGGTAACTCCAGGTTACTCTGGGTTATTCCTCGAATAGCCTCATGGCATTTTACACTGAGAGGAAAGTTTTATCTAAAGCTTAGGCCTATATGATGTATTTTATCAGTGTTCATCCTTCATCTGTGTTATTTTTCTTTCCTTTTTATTCATTTTAAACCATTTGAATATTGGATTGCATATATTTAGATAAAATATACATTTTCTTTCTTTCTATGCATTATCATTTGTTGTATAATTGATTTAGCTTTCCTAACACAGTGCTCTACAGGTGTAGCTACAGAAATGGTGTCATTTAACATTTGGTAGACATTTTTATCCAGAGCATACAGACATGCATTTTTATCAAATTCTATCTATAGAAATCAAAACCCAGGACCTTGCTTTATTATTATTATTATTATTTGTTTGCTTTTTCCATTTTATTTTTATTTATTTGAATCTATTTTTATATTGAATTACATATATTTATATCAAATATTACGTTTATTTATATTTCTAATTTTTTATTTCTTATTGCTGACTTAAAATGGTCATCTTTATTTGTCTTCAATTTTTTTCTCTTCATTATGACTAACATTTATGAAAGGTGCTGTATAAATAAACGTGCCTTGCCTTCTTGTGACAACACAGAAACGGGCTACATTCTGTCAAAGTCACAGAAAAACACTGCTGTAAAACAACTGGACGAGCAGCAGATTCGCCTCAAGTCTCCGAAACATTCCTTAATGGTGAAGTCCAAGGTTTACAGAGCTGCCGTTGTTCTGGCCTCATCTGACCCACTGTGAACCGTATCAGGCTGAAGCTGTCACTCACCCGGCTGAGCTGCTCCAGCAATCGATGGTTTTGTTCTGACAGCTCGCTGATGGCTCGACTCTTGTCACGATCGGCCTCTCGCAGCTGCACCTGATGTGTCTCCAGCTCGCCCTGCAGGTGTTGCACATCTGTCTCCAGTTCTGCCACCCGGTCTTCCCACTCGCCCTCACGGCTCTCCAGACGCCGCCGCAGCTCGTGCTTCTCCTGCTCCAGGAGCTGGAAGAGGAAAAAGAGCATCATTCACAGGTATTGAGGAAATCACTGGATTTACCAAAGTTAAATCTGTAATAGATATTCATCGCTTTGCTTGAGGCACTTAGTAGCAAATAAACTTCTAATATAATAAAACTACTACTGTTTTGAACAACAATATTCTAAAGTTTTGGAGTCAGTATGATTTCGTTCTATAAGAATTTTAGAATTAAATTGACCAAAAGTGACAGTAAAGACATTTATAATGTCACCATATATTTCTATTTCAAATAAATGCTGTTGTTTTAATTTTCTATTCATCATAGAATCCTGAAAAATAAAATATATCACAGTTTCTGCAAAAATATGAAGCAACACAAATCTTTTCAACATTGATTATAATCAGAAATGTTGCTTGAGCAGTAAATCAGTATATTATAATGATTTCTGAAGATCATGTGACACTGAAGACTGGAGTAATGATGCTGAAAACACAGCTTTCTTCAAAGGAGTAAATTACATAATAAAGTATATTACAATAGAAAACAGTTATTTGAAATTGTAGCAATATTTAACTTTTTTTGTACTATATTTTTGATCAAATAAATGCAACCTTGGCGAGCATAAGAGACTTCTTTCATAAATCATTAAACGAGTATTTGTGAAATATATTACTTTTGGACAGATAGGAATTCAAATTAAATTTGTATGTTCTATGATCTGATTTTTCTCCAATGCTGTAAACTACTGAGGCATTAAGTCATTTCAATAACCCCGCCCCTAAATGTCATGTAAAACAGCAGCATATGATTGGTGCCTTTATATTTTGATCATGCGCACTCAGAAAAAAAACGGTACAAAAGCTTTTACTGGGGTCGTACCCTTTCAAAAGTACTAAAGTGCACCATTTAGGTACTAAAATGTTCCATTTTTAGTATTAATATGTACCTTTAAGGTACTACTCTAGGGATAAATATGGTACAAATTTGTACCTTTTGAAAAGCTAGCACCCCAGTGACAGCTTTTGTCTGGTCTTTAGTGGGCCAGAATAATCTGTAACGCAGACCAGTGTTAGTTCATAATATCCAGACCTCTGAATGGTCTGAGACATAAAGTTCTCGTGTCATTAAGGGTCAGTCAGGTTGAGTCAGGCACCTCTGAGAGCTCTTGCTATAATTGCAGAAAATGAAATCCGGCACTGATTAAGAGCTGTGAAATCCACTGTGAAGGCTATCAATGCCATTAACTGATAGAAGTCATTTCAGTGCTGATTATTTGCTTTTGTTTGAGGGTGAAGGTTTCTTCAAATTAGTCAGAAAATACGAGTAAAGAAAGAATAGCACAGTAGGACGTGTATTAAGACAACGGGTTTAAGTCAAAGACGTGAAGCGGGCTGGAGGGACAGTTGCATGGAGAAGCGCCAGGAATCTGCCACACGTCTGGCCCTCAGACGACTGAAGAGAGCCAAAGCAGATTAGCTTTGCTTGCAGCATCGCTGAAACGACCATCAGAGCACATATAGATCTGAACCAGATTCAACATCTTCACGCAGTCCACATCAGTGACCGTAAACAACCCTTAGCTCTGCTTCTAATGTTTTCTTGATGGCATCCACCATCATAGACATGTTTTTTTATGACTGTATAAAAGTGCTTATAATATAATATCTTAAAAAACATTTGCCTTTGGATTTATGCATATTTTTGTGCAATTAGACAGAGTTTTGAGAACAGCTGGAGTTGGCAACTCTTCAGTTGTTCAGCGTGAGGAAGAAAGAGACTAACAGTATGTGACTGAATGTGTTCCACTCATTTAAGTGATTATGATACATCCTGATTAATAATTAAAAAGCAGATTGACTGCATACACAACAACACATGCCTATGAAATCAATCACAGCCCTGGAGTGATAAAACAAAGTATTAAATTACACTCTTAAAAATAAAGCTTAATGATATACTTGATTGTTGAGATTTTAGGAACACAAGTAAAGCATCCTAAATGTTTTTTCAATTATTAAAAAATATATATATTATCAATTAATACGTTTGAAATTTTATATGCATAATTTTAATTATACCCAAAGCTACCCATTTGTTGTTCTACCTTTAATTTAAGCTTGATTTTCTATATTTGTATATTACACATACATGCTTTAATTGTCAATCAAACTAACAAGCATATCATTTTTGTTTGTTTAAAGAGGTCTGCTATTAAAAAACTTGATTCAGTTGCATATTGATTTTTATAATTATTCATTACAACTAATTATTATAAATTAACTCTTGTATTATAGATTATTATTAATGATATATAATATGAAATACAACCAGTTTATTAAACTGTACCATTTATTGTATACTGCCTTTCATTTAATTAGCATTTGTAATTACATGGTTGTTGATTTTTTTAGCCATGTTTACACTAGTAACTTGTTGTCTGTGAGCTCAGGATAAGTTTTGATTGATATATTTAGGCTATTTATTTGTTTGTTAACCTAGTCGTGTGTCATGCACTGAATGTTTATATCAGTGTCGGAAATGTCTTTTGTAAAACAGTAATGAATAACACTAAAAAGCCATGCTAGTTTGCACAACTTGAAGAATCCAATGGCAAAATGTCTAGAAAGTCCCAAAGACTTTCTTAAAATGCAAACAGTTGGCAGAATATTGAATTAGGTTCAGAAGTTTAGAGCTTCTCACCTCCAGTTTGTCATTTAAATCCTTGGTCATTTTGTCATATTGCTTTGTGAGGTCTTGGTTTCGTTCAAGTAGAGCTTTGCCCAGTTTAGCAGCGAGGACCAAGTCCTTCTCCTTCTGCCGGAAGAGCGAGAGTAGGTCAGAGTCGTGTCCGCTCACAGGTGTCTCTGAGGCGGATACCTCCAGATCCTCCTCCCGCTCGCGGGTGAGCATGGCCAGCTCCTCCTCCAGAGCCATGCCGAGCCCTCCTGGCACGGTGTGTAGCAGCGTGAGGGTCTGGTTTTCCGCGGCGGAGTCCGGCGAGTTTTGACGGCTGGGATTGAGCGCTCGGTCCATGCGGTCGCTGTCCAGCTGCGGTGGTGCTGAAATCGCGCTGCGCAGATCGAAGCAAGACGCGAACATCGCCTCAATCACGACAGATCGAGTGCTTTAGACCCCGTGAGCCCGCTTTAGTCCTGGGTCCAGGTGACCTGCTTGGATCTGGGTGATTGATAACGCCATGGAAATGTATAAATTGTATCCAGTATGATTATATGCGCTTTATCTGGTCTCCGGCGGCAATCAATTGATCATTGAGCCCAATATAATCCATCAAGGCTCGCCGAATCAGTGTAAAATCCTCTCGGGATGGCTGATCTTCACGTTAACCCCCTTGATGATCACCGTCCAGTCGTTGTGTCCACTCCAGAGCACCAGGGTCCCGGTTATTCCCCATTATTGTCACCCCTCGCTCACATCCCTGGCCTACACAACACACAAATGCACAGATTGCTCTCGTGCGCGAGCCTCCTCCCAAACCTCACGCGCTCTCTCTGCGTCCGTGACGTCAGCTAATCAACCTGCTCCTCGTAGCCGCCCATTGGTGGATTGTGATAACGCCATATGCTATAGAAGAACTGGGTGAAAGACAGATGAATGCTGCATGTGTTCTGATAGGTTACGACCTCTCACGGATAAAGTCAAAACTGACCTTTTCATAGTCAGTATTATTTGGTTAAACCAGTATGATTTCATATCAAGATTGTATAGCTTTTAAATTGTAGTATATCTCATATGGATTGGATCATATGAATATGATAAGATTTTACAGTTTACATTTATGCTTTATATAAACACACACACACACACACGCGCGCGCGCACACACACACACACACACACACACACATTTGGTACCTTTGTGTAAATTAATTAATTGAATAAATATAGTGTATAGTTATATATATATATATATATATATATATATATACACATACACTGTACAATAATTAACGAAAATGTGTATTTTATAATAATTAATTAATTACAATGTATAATTATAAAATATATAGTATAATATAGCAAATAAAAACTAAGAGGAAATTACTTTATATATAAATTATATATTTGTATAATTATACATTATAATTCATCATTATAAATTGACATTTTTAATTGTAAATTATATAATTTAAATTCACCCATTTTTATATTTAAAACACATTATGACTGTTTTACAGTAATGCAAATCAAATAAGATGTATTATTGAAATTAATGAGACTATAAACAAGTTCAAATCTAAATAATCTGGATGCAGATCCGGGAGAAATGTGCTTAAAGTGTTACCATGTTAAACAAAAGGTCTCATTATAGTATTTACTTATTTAATTGTTTGTTTGTCTTTTAATTTTTAGAGTGTAATACAAAATTGGGATAATATACATTTAAACAATATCAATGAATATCAAATACTGAATGAATTACCCAACACATAAAGCTGTTCTGTTTTGTGTATTATTTGTTTATTTAGATATTTAATTACATTTGACTATTGCAGAAATATAGTTGAGTTCAAATGGATTTAGACTTTATTTGACGACTTTAAACAAGCATGTGAAATGACAGGAATGTAATTATCATGGCAGCACACAGTCATTGTTCTGAAAGGGTTTGACCTCATTATTACTGCATGAACATACAAACACCAGATTACTGAAAACAGTCCACAGCAGCAGAAGCAGAACATCTGCAGGATTGCCTTCCACCCCCTTTGGCACATCCCTGTGATCTGATCTGATCTGCTTGAGTGTCCAGATCTACCGGATGTCATTTAATCTCATCTCACAGTGTGGAGCTCAATCATGGTGCGAGACATGCTTCAGTGTGCTTGTTTTCTACTGGTTCAGTGATGAGTGAGAAACAAAGACTTCACTTGTGGACCGTAATATTGACATACAAAGGAAAGTGGGTCACTCAATCCAGAGCACAAACCGTCTGATCACTGTTGGGTCATTTACTGAAGGATGAATGGGAGAAACAATATGTTTGGAAGAGCTTCGGGGGATTGAGGCTGTATTTGTAATCCTTGTGATTAAAGCACAGTCGCCAAGAGATGATCAATCTGCTCAGCTTAATGCACTGCTAAATGATTTTCATCATGCAAATGTACAGATATTCACAGATATACAAAATGTTATGCGTGAAACTAACCAGTGAAGTGAGGAAATAAATAATGGTAACATTTTACTAGAAGCTTTTATGTATAATGTATTATAAAAGTATTCATTTTTTTAAATGCATGTTCAATAATAAATGTAACATTAATTTAATTACGTTAATGTATTCGATATTTTCATAAACAATTGCTACCAAAGTTACAGTGCATTTTAATATTTGCAGATTCCTTGTTACATCTGAAATTGGTTGTTTGACATGTTATTTAATAAAATATATTTTTTAAAGGTGCAACCATAAATAGATTAGAACTATTTTGGATTATTAATGTTACACCATTCAGTGCATTACAAGATGCATAACAAGGCAAGGCATAATGCACTAAAATAGTTTTATAGTTCATTATTCGGCTTCAAGTAAAGAGTTACCAAAATTATAAACTACAATAATATTCAATAATAGAAACTTCCTTGATTTGAAAGAGAAAAGAATAAAACAAAAAAATAGAATGTTGATGTCATAAAATGTACACATATGAAGTTGGAAATAAATTAATATATTCTCTCTCTCATTATATTGAATACATATGAAAATAACAACACATAAACAAATCATTGTGTCTGTAAATAGACAGATTAAAATATTAAAACATTTGTATTTTATTAAATTCAAAAATAAATGTTTATTTCTAAGATGGTATATAAATGCTGAAATCTTAGCATTATACAGTGTGCACTGTGTAGTAAGCAGGACACAAGTATTCATTCAAAGCATGCATGATGCTGAACACAGACTCGAAGAACAATACTGCCATCTGATGGAAAACAAGTGCGCTTCATAAATTCAAAATTACAATAATACTTGCGGGTCAGTCTTAAAAAGTGCAAGAGTAATGCATTTATTCATGAAGATAAAATGAATAACTAATTTATTGCCTAAATAGTTGCACCCGCAGCCTATACAAGGCAACATCCCAAAGCAGTCTTCTCTGAATGCATGCTGAATCTAAACATTACTAGACATCTAGTTGCATCCTTACAAGTTAAATATGAAATAGATCCTTTTCTTATGCTGTTCGGCAATACATGAATCCATTTTCAGTTTAATGTTATTTCATTTGATTTCAGCGCTTGTTTTCTGTGCTCTTGTAAACCCTGGAGGACAAGAGCTCTTAAATGTCCTGATGATTATTTTTCCAGTCTGATTGATTTATGATGTATTTGTGGAAGCTCTTTGCTGAATGCGTTAGTGTTTATATAATAGTCACAGTCCGGAGTTAGTGACTATCCCATGGCTCTCTTCTACAGGCCTAAGAGAAAATACAAAGACTTTCAATGCTGTTACACAATCCACACTTTTGCAGATAAAGAAGCATATGTTAAAGAAGCATATCTTTTTAACAGTATAACAGCATAACAGTTTTTTCATGAACTGTTCCCATCTGGTGGAATGACCTGAACTCAATCCCAGCAGCTGAATCCTTCTCCATCTTCAAGAAACGGCTAAAAACACATCTCTTCCATCTTTATCTGACCTTTTAACTCTAGCACTCTCTATTCTCATTTCATTTTATCTAATCTAATCTTTTTATTTAAAAAAACACACACATTTGACCCTCTATCAATTGCATATTTATTCTCTAACAGCTAGCTTTTCTTGTAAAACTAACACTAGGTTTCTTTTTTCTATATTGGATATACTCGTTTTCTTAAAAAACAAAACCGTTCGTGTACTGCGTTCGGCTAACCAGGACTTGTAATAGCACTTGCATGTTGTTGCTCTTTTGATGGTTTTGATTGCTTCTATAATGTCCTCATCTGTAAATCGCTTTGGATAAAAGCGTCTGCTAAATTACTAAATAAATAAAATAAATATCTTCAAATACACATGTATTACTTATATAAGAACTTCAATATTCCTGTGCAATTTCTTCCCAATCCATTGGAGGGAGCTCTTCACTATCTGAATATATATTTTCCCAAAGTCAGTCTGCTGTTAAAGTGCCTAGTCAAGCAGAACAAAATCAATATTATTTATGATTTCATAAAGCTCAGCCAAATGCTACTTTCACACTAAATGATGTGCTTCACTGCTGGTTTTAACTGGTGTAAGACAGTCTTCCAGTCTGGTTCAAGCTAGTGTTTATCTGGTTTAGTCTGACAGTCTGAAAACTCCCCAAACCCCATCAAAACCAGCCACCAGCTCCGCAGGGACACTGATGTAATGACATGTAACGATGTATCAGGGCTTCTGGAGATCTGCTCAACCACATAAATATATATATATTCAGAGGCAAATGGCAAAAAATAATCCTTAAGGCCATTCTAAATTATGATTAATTATGTTCCTTACCTTGAAATACAATTATACAGCATACACAAATTAGTCAAAGACATTGTAAACATTCTTGGCTTGGCCCATATCTAGTTTGTTTTTTCCCATAATGGCAGTTACTCTATATGAACACTTTTTTAATCCAATTGAAATCAGCACATTTTGATGATGTTAAATCTTCACTTCTTCAACATAAAAAGAGGCTAGATTTGTCTGATGCAACTATCTTGAAAAAACGATCTAAATCAAATGTTTTGCCACACGTGCTTTGAAGTTCGGATCTGAATCAAATGATTCACAATATGTGCTTGAATTCCCCATCTGAACCAAATGATTCGCGATCCGATTCGAGCTCTGTTTCGCCCATCACCACGTCAAAATATCCACGTCCAATATGAATGGCTCTTTCGAAATGGTTTATGATAGTAAATTAATGATCCAAATCACGGGTTTGAGTTTGAATCAAACGGAGCGGTTTCAGCGTAAATGACTCACTCAGTTGAATCAGTTTGTTTTTTCTTCGTTTTCGGGCCTTCAACCATGTTTATACGACAACATCAGTACTACAACTGGCTTAGCTCGCTAGTTTTATGAGATTAATTGAAAGATTATGATGTTTACAAATGAAATATATACAAAATATAATTCTGCTTTCCACGTCAAAGGCATTAAAATCTACAAATATATTCAGGCGAGGTGACCAACGAGTGAAACACTCCATTAAGTGAATGTTACATTTATCAGTATGAAATTATTGCTGTATCTAATTGTATTAGTCGATACAGAGTGATAGTCAGAGTAAAAACAGTAATCAGGAGAAGCAGGCGAACACAAAGCAGGTGAAATGTGTTGAAAAGATTCATGAGAATGATTCAGTCGTGCAGTGTTTTGTTCCAGTACTCATGAATCAGTGATCAGGAGAAGCAGGCGAACACAAAACAGGTGAAATGTGTTGAAAAGATTCATGAGAATGATTCAGTTCTGCTGTGTTTTGTTCCAGTACTCGTGAATCAGTGATCTGGAGAAGCAGGTGAACACAAAGATTCATGAGAATGATTCAGTCGTGCAGTGTTTTGTTCCAGTACTCATGAATCAGTGATCTGGAGAAGCAGGCGAACACAAAACAGGTGAAATGTGTTGAAAAGATTCATGAGAATGATTCAGTTCTGCAGTGTTTTGTTCCAGTACTCATGAATCCGTGATCTGGAGAAGCAGGCGAACACAAAACAGGTGAAATGTGTTGAAAAGATTCATGAGAATGATTCAGTTCTGCAGTGTTTTGTTCCAGTACTCATGAATCAGTGATCTGGAGAAGCAGGCGAACACAAAACAGGTGAAATGTGTTGAAAAGATTCATGAGAATGATTCAGTTCTGCAGTGTTTTGTTCCAGTACTCATGAATCCGTGATCTGGAGAAGCAGGCGAACACAAAACAGGTGAAATGTGTTGAAAAGATTCATGAGAATGATTCAGTCGTGCAGTGTTTTGTTCCAGTACTCATGAATCAGTGATCTGGAGAAGCAGGTGAACACAAAACAGGTGAAATGTGTTGAAAAGATTCATGAGAATGATTCAGTTCTGCGGTGTTTTGTTCCAGTACTCATGAATCCGTGATCTGAAGAAGCAGGCGAACACAAAGCAGGTGAAATGTGTTGAAAAGATTCATGAGAATGATTCAGTCGTGCAGTGTTTTGTTCCAGTACTCATGAATCAGTGATCTGGAGAAGCAGACGAACACAAAACAGGTGAAATGTGTTGAAAAGATTCATGAGAATGATTCAGTTCTGCTGTGTTTTGTTCCAGTACTCATGAATCAGTGATCTGGAGTTTGTCAGATGTACAGCTGTCTGTTCATCCTCTTCTGCTCTGCAGGATCTGCTCATGGATCATGTGTCGCTGGAGATCGGAGGAAGTTTAGTGATCCGGTGGTTCAGATCTACCTGGCTGAGATGATGATGATGGACAGACTCGGTTCTGTGCTCAGGTATCTGAACTAACACTGATCAGTTCACCTAAACAGGGAAATCATGACAGAATCAATGATTCCTTTAAAGGGATAGTCCACCCAAAAATGTCAATTCTGTAATTAATTACTCACCCTCATGTCGTTCCAAACCCGCAAGACATTCATTCATCTTCAGAACACAAATTATGATATGTTTGATTTATTCTGAGAGCTCACTGACACTCCATAGACTGCAATGGTACTACCATGGTCAAGGCACAGAAACGTAGTAAGGACATCGTTAAAATAGTCCATGTGACATCAGTAGTTCAAACATAATTTTATGATGCTATGAGAATACTTTTTGTGTGCACAGAAAACTAAAATAAGGTCTTATGGGTTTGGAATGACATGAGGGTGAGTAATTGATGACAGAATTTTCATTGTTGGGTGAACTGTGCCTTTAATTTCATCATCAGGCAATGGTTTTATTCAGTACGTTCTCTAAAGGACAGCGTTAGTAAAGTGTCAATGGAAAAATGTCTAGAATATTTTAGAAATGCTACTTTATTTTAATTTAATTTAGGCTACCTGTATTTAATCTCACTTAATATGTTAACATGTTTATTAAATCGTTTGCATACCTATTTTTTATCGACTTTAACCTGTTCTTGCCAGGTCATGAACTGAAACATTGTGACCGTGAAATAAGTTATTATTAAGTTAATGACACAAATTATTCGTTATATGAAAAACTTTTTTTAAATCAACTGTATAAATGATTCAATGACATGCTCATCGTCATGTAATGATGAACTCTTACGTCAGTAATGAAATGTTTATTGAACAGTTATTTATAGTGGTCTAATTTGATCGCCACCTTTAGTATCCCTTCGCTTGTTTGTGTTTGCTACACATTTCTTCAACGTCCTTGCATCTTTTACAAGTATTTCCAGTGGCAGAGTGAAAATAAACAACACAGACTTTCAGCAACTAACAGCACTGTTACTCGTGAGATATTGATTAAATATTAAGGACTGTTGAATGAACACGCAGCAGAAATAAGTAACCCCCCCCCCCCACCACACATTTTCATAGTGCCGTGTTTTATAGAGCTGCCGAGAGACAACTTCTGACTGCAATTCATCAGCAGGTGATCGTTCTCTCTCTCTCTCCTCAAGAATTCAACCTCTTCCTCGCTTTATCGCTGCACACTTCACAGCATTACACAGTACACTTTACATCAGCACATTTTCAGTACAAAGCAAGATTTACAAAAGTGGCTTCTCTTCAAATGCTACCTGTTTAATCTGTTTTTCATTTTCTGCTTCACTTATTCAGGTTACAATGAATACTTCTATTTAAATCACCATAATTGACTTAGTTACTATTTCACAGTGTTCACGTCTGAGGCAACAGTTTTGCTAAATAACTTAAATATCAGTCTGTTGCACAAAGCATTATATGACTTCAAAATACTTTAGTATGCAATTCATTTTGATCATTTACGATACATATATGTTATGCGTTTATGTCTCTTTACGAAGGTGACAGTCATGGTTTCTATAAGTTGTGTGGAGAGTCTTTGAAAAAATTCTCAATTTGTTATATAGACTAAATTATTAATTTATTTGATCCCTTTAAAGGAACTTGATGAATTATCCCAGAATGCCATCTGACAACCAAACAATCAGTTTGGGTGAGTAATATCTTAAAAAATCATACTTGGTATATTCAGCTATGCAGGGCATCATAATTGACATGCTATGATGTAAATGGGAAATTATGTAATTGTAGCCCTAAACAATCTATTCTTAAAATATGAATAGAAATTGCTCTTTTTTTTTCCACTGTCCAGCATTTCCCTTATAAATACTCATTTGTCATTGGCTCAGATAACAGCAATAGCCTGTTGCCTGGTAACATTGTGTTTGAGAGAGAAACACTGCTTTTGTGTCTCTGTCCCTTTCTTTTTCTAACAATAATGTTTATACTACACAACCATCTACATTTCTAACAGTACACCCACTGATGATGATCTTTATATGTAACAATCAGTCTGGACATTATTTTGCAATCTGTTATCAGTGGAATTATTTAGCAGCTTGATATGAAGCATAATGCAGAAGCTGACAGGAAGCATCACACCACATGCCAAAACTTTGTCACACTTCCCTGGCTATTAATAAACACTCTCTCCTCAGTCGATAAGTCATGTAATGATGTAAGCTAGTCTTTCATTAAGAAATGTGTCGGTCTTTAGTAGTGAAATTGACTGGGACAACTGCAGCTTTAATGAGTTTTGGCTGAGAATGAATTCATACCAAAGAGCTCCTGGTGACAGTGCCAACAACAGCTGCTAATGAGCACGTTAATTTGCACAATCGAGTTTGTCATCAATGAAAATAATCCAGATGTAACTCAGTTAATGCCAGAAAGGCAGCTTTTCTCAGTTGCTGGAATCCTTTCAAGGTAAACAAAAGTCAGGAAGGATGAAACTCCATACTCATGATGTCATTTTAAAGTTGTCAAACGCTGAGCTTAATGAAGGGAGCAATGACACCGTCATAGTCTTTACTTTAGATTACTATGTATGTCATGGCAGGTTATCATTTATACACATGCTACATCAACATTTACATAAATGGTGCAATAATTTTCTTTAGTTTTTGTCTGTCTATCTTTCTGTTTATACAGATATTATAGATAGATGGATGGATAGATAGATATAGATAAATATAGATAGAGTGACAGAGTGGCGGCAGATGGATAGAGTGACAGATACGGGGTTTTTACAGACATTTTCTACCTTTCCCTCTATTTGTCTGTGGTTCCCTCATGCTTAAAAAAATCCACTATTGTGCCCATACCAAAGAAAATCACAAGCTTTAATGACTGGAGGCCTGTTGCTCTGAAACCCGTCTTCAGCAAGTGTTTTGAGAAACTCATCAGAGACTACATCTGCTCTGTGCTGCCCTCTTCACTGGACCAGCTACAATTTGCATATCGCAGTAACCGTTCCACAGACGATGCTATTGCCTTCACCCTGCACACTGCTCTCTCCCACCTGGACAATAAGAACACCTATGTGAGGATGCTGTTTGTGAACTACAGCTCAGCATTTAACACCATAGTGCCTGCCACACTGGTTGCGAAGCTCCAGACTCTGGGACTGAACAGATCTCTGTGCAGCTAGATCCTGGACTTCCTGACAGGCAGAAGTCAGGTGGTCAGAATGGGCAACAACACCTCATCTTCTCTGATCCTCAACACTGGTGCTCCGCAGGGCTGCGTCCTCAGCCCACTCATGTACTCCCTGTACACACACGACTGTACAGCCACACACAGCTCCAACGTCATCGTCAAATTTGCAGAGGACACAACGGTGATAGGCCTGATCACCGACAACGATGAGACGGCCTACAGAGAGGAGGTGAGTACCCTGACTAAATGGTGTCAGGAGAACCACCTCTCACTCAACATCGACAAGACCAAGGAGCTGGTGGTGGATTACCAGAGACAGAGCAGAGAACACACACCCATCACCATCGACAAGACACCTGTGGAGCGGGTGAGCAGCTTTAAGTTCCTCGGCGTTCACATCACCGAGGATCTCACATAATCTGCTCACACAGATGCAGAGCTGAAGAAGATGCATTAGCGCCTCTACTTTTTAATATTTCAAATTTTTGTTAAATTTAAAATAAAAATCCACATTCGAATGAAAAAACGCTGCATTCAAATTTTAGGTGTGCATCAGGCAGCCTTATCAGCTGCGATGATGATTAAGTTTTGTTGCATTGTAATGTTTTTGTTAGCGTGTCCAGGTGAACCCACTAGAGGAGGTGCTGCTGCATTGTTGATTCAAAATATTGAGGAAAAAGCAGACGTCAGTGCGGAGAAGGGCCGTTTCTCAAACGGAAGGCTGCCTCCTCCAGAGGTCGCGTTTGTAGGCTGCATATGTCATAAAGATTATCTTTTTTTAGAGTATTAACAGTTATAATAAATTTGACAATTATTCTAAGTTAAGTGTACATTTTTGTAATATGCTTTTGACTCACGAATGTAATGCTCAGTTAACTGAAATAAACCAGGCTTGATGACGAATGCAGTCTATAAATGCGACCTCCGGAGGATGCAGCCTTCTGTTTGAGAAACGGCAAAGGCCTTGTTTACGTCGAAACTGAAACCGATGAAATCTGTTTACGTGGAACACATATTTTACGTGTTTTCAAGAGGACATCGATCACCATTACTATCACGTCTCGAGGCTCGCACAAGAGAGCCACATGTTTAGAAAGCCATTTAAAATTAATGTAAGTTCATCTTTTAGGAAAAACTTATCTAGAGACTTTATGGCATTTTTTTAGCCTTCTCACTACATCTTATGTTTTTAAATGAAAAAAAGTACTTAGCTTTCAGCCCTTTGTGTTACATATACATACATGAGACATACATTTTCTTTATAACTAAGCAAATTAATTTATTATATTTGTATTATAAATTTATTTTGAACATTATGCACTTTTTACAGATAGTCCTGTTATTTTATTGCTTTGAATAAACGTGCATTAGCAGATGCGATCTCTTGTGGCCTCAGGAGAGAAGCCAAAAGCTTTTTCCCCCGTAACTGAAATTATTCTTTTTAAATGGGAATATAATTCGAATATTGATAATATATAAGTACAAAATTCAAATAAAGTTTTTCCAGACATATTGACAGCCCTAGAGCACAATAAGTGGATCGAGCTACAGAACGATATGTAGATATTAGATAGAGTATCAGATAGAGATAGAGCGTGATGTGTATATAGAGTGACACATGGATAGATAGAGGGACAGACTGTGATATGATAGTGTGACGTAGATAGAGCAACATAGATAGAGCTATAGTGTAATAGAGTGACAGATAAGTAGAGTGTGATTTGTAGATAGATACAGGTAGACTCTTTAAAAATTCTCTGAATATATGATATGGAAATTAAGATATACGTTAACAGCGAGGCACAAAATGCCTAGATTGGAATCAGATGTGGGGAGAATGATAAATATCAGTTCTGAGTGAGAGAGAGAGTGAGAGAGCGCTGAGTTTCAACAGTGAGTCAGTCTGCTTGTATTACTGTGATTATTGAGAGCTTCTGCAGTGGAGAGAGAGAGAGAGAGAGCGAGAGAGAAGGTTGTGCACGATTCACTGTATTCTCTAGGATACAGCTCGCTTCCCTCCTCGTCTCAGTGCTTCTCTCTCTTCCCACTCAAGTGTATCTGATCCGTCTCTCACGCACCGTTTCTCAAGAACTCTGTGGATGACTCCTCTAGAAACCTCCAGCCTCAGATGCCCGTTCTCTAGCTCATGGCTGCCCAGGACGACTCAACACTCTTGGGCTTCCCTCGTGTGGACCTGCCCTCTGTAAAGCGGATCCAAAGCAGAACAGCAGCTCAAGCCGGTCTCCTTTAGGGTGAGTGTGATTGACAAGATATGAGTTTGTTAATGTTGTTTACTGAACCACAGAAAGAGATGAACGCAATCCAGTGCTTTTTTGTGGATGTGCATTACAGTGTTTTGCTCTAAGCGGTTATTAATGTGTGACTCCTTGTTGCATATTGTCATTAGTGATCTTATAAAAGCTGAGAATACGTCCAGGTGGCGTCTCAGATGGGTGCAGAGAGAGAGTTGAGCTGCTAGTGGTGCCAACACAGATGCCAACACTGTCAGTGTGTGAACTCTCACTGCGAGTGTGCAAAACAGCACCACTGGTCATTAGTAATCCCAGTACATCACAACTGCTCAGATATCAGCTGCTGATTTCATCAAAAGTATTGAAGTCGAGAGTGTGCATTATGTGCTGGTAATTTATTAAGTGATCAGATGCACCAGTTTCACCTAGCAACCACAACCCAATGCCCTGGCAACCAGCCTGGCATCGTGACAGAGTTTTGCACCACTCGCATTTTCTTCAGAAAAATGAAATATTTATCGATTCCCGGCTGTGCAGTTCAGGTAACCGGTCTGTAGAGTGTTCAGGGAGAAAAACACAGTATGTGGGTGTTGTGAAACAGAAATGTAAGAGGAAAAGAGTAGCAAGAAGGTGACAGAA
The DNA here is from genome assembly GCA_003573665.1 of Oxygymnocypris stewartii. NCBI lineage: Eukaryota > Metazoa > Chordata > Actinopteri > Cypriniformes > Cyprinidae > Oxygymnocypris > Oxygymnocypris stewartii. The sequence goes on from QVTF01020950.1 coordinate 45,493, forward strand.
TGGACTTATTTCTATGGAAACAGCACTTTTCTCTCTTCCTCCTCCCTCCATGCACTTCTACTGACGACTTATATGGATGTTTTTATGTCCCCCATTGAAAAGAATCCCATAATGCATTTGTTTGCGATTTGAAGGGAAATGCATCTACAAATGCCAATCATTTCTTAGATGTTAACGAACTTAAAAGTTGCTCTCAGACACACCCATATACCGCATCACTTCCTGTGTTTACCTCATTCTGTTACCACTGATGTGAAGTCCTCTAATCCGGCTGTTGGAGATTTCAGGAGAATCGTGTCTTTCTGTCACTCAAGCTGTTATTAAGCCACTTAAACTGTCTGAATCTCACACTGGATTGGCTCTGTTTCAGAACACATGCCCAAGCAGATAGATGAACATTTGGGATTGAACCTTGCTAAACCTGCTAATATTAGTATAGTTAGTAATTTCAGTTAATCTCTGCTGCTTTTTGGTTTTAATTGCTCTCATAATTCTAAACCAGCAAACACCCCTAAATAAGTCGTGTTGACCTCTCATTATTTGTGTTTTTGTGGTCGTATCTATTAGACAATATCTACGCAATACAGGCTCAGCCTGCAGAGATCAGTATGGCATGATTCTGGAATTATTGCTACAGTATTTGAATGGCATTAAGGATATGCAGTGATCCTCATTAACATTAATGCAGAGCTGTCTGAAAGTGTCTGTAAGTTTGACAGTAAGATGATTTCATGCAGCAGCCTGCGGTGTGTCGTGATGCACACACTCAGTAATCCTCGAGAGCTTTTCATCAGCTCTCAAACACGGCCCCCCCACACACACTGATAACTGAATATTATTTTGGGGAAATAATAATGTTATTAACGAGAACACTCTCACATAAGTGCTGATAAGGTAAAGGGATCGTGTGGTCGTGACTGCAGCTCAGACAGCATCTATTCTATTTTATAGAGAAAAGCATGAGAAACAGTGTTATTTTTATCTTTACGCACAGACAGTTTTACCGTGAATGACCTCAACACCTGTTTGTGCATTCAAATCCATCCATCCATCCATCCTGTCATCCATCCAGTCATCCATCCATCCAGTCATCCATCCATCCATCCATCCATCCATCCATCCATCCATCCATCCATCCATCCATCCATCCATCCAGTCATCCATCCATCCATCCATCCATCCAGTCATCCAGTCATCCATCCATCCATCCATCCTGTCATCCATCCAGTCATCCATCCATCCATCCAGTCATCCATCCATCCATCCATCCATCCATCCATCCATCCATCCATCCATCCATCCATCCATCCATCCATCCATCCATCCATCCATCCATCCATCCAGTCATCCAGTCATCCATCCATCCATCCATCCATCCATCCATCCATCCATCCATCCATCCATCCATCCATCCATCCATCCATCCATCCATCCATCCATCCATCCATCCATCCATCCATCCATCCATCCATCCATCCATCCATCTATCCATCCATGTTCAGATTTCGGTGATCACTCAGTATGGCCTACTTTTAAAAAAAATTTTTTTTTTTATTATTGTTTATATTTCAATTTGTTCGTTTTATTTCAATGTATATCTATATTAGATTTGGTTTCTTATTTTGTTAATTTTATTTGCTTCAATATGAATTTATTTGTAATTTGTTCATTTTCTTATTTTAATTTTATTGAATTTAGTTATGTATTTTTACTTTAATTTGTTCATTTTATTTAATTGAATGTATTCATTTTCATTTATTTCGGTCATTTAATTTGTATTTATTTTTTAATGTTTTTATGTATTGGTATTTATTTATTTTATTATATTGAATATATTTAAATTTCTTGATTATTTATTTCTTTATTTCTTATTTTTTTTATTTATTATTTAGCTAGTTCTAGCCCCATTAAAGAATGACGGTCAAGTGTCAGACCTGTTGTCCACATATTAAACATCAGTTATTTCCTTCTCTGTCAATCATCACAAGTTCTTGTTTACATTAATGTCCCATGATGTTAGATAATCAGTGATTTCATATTCCTTCAAGCCTTCTGCATGTCAATGTGTCATAACTTTGAGCATTCTGCTTTGAGAACTGTTGTGATTTTCATCTCCTTGGGTCAGAGTTTCTAGTTTGTTTCTCATTTCTCTACAGCTGAATTTCTCTTATCCCCCCTCCCCAGAGATCAGTATTAGCCGAGAGATCAGAATAATTCAATCTTGCCTCATCTTGAAACACTGTGTTGATTTTCCACGTACTAAATAATGCATCCAGCTGGCCTCGGAAGTATAATCATATTTTTGCATGACCATTTGCATGTTCTGGTGATGTAACCTGCAGTATGTTTAATGGCAGATTAGATGCAGTTTTTTAGTGTAGGGGGAAAATGCACTAAATATCATGTTTACTTTTAAACTTTTGAACTTTGGTCACAGGATAGCTCTACACCCCAAATGAAGATCATAGATAAAATCATCTTTGCGATCTCAGAAATAGCATCTGTGAGCATGTTCAACACTAGCATGACTTGGCTGTAGTCACGGGTTTGAGTCTGTATCGCACAGGTGTGAACCGAGTCACGGGACCTTCGGCAGGGTTTAAGTGCTTCATGTGTGTGTTCTTGAAGGCTGCACGTTTCTGTGAATGTGAACATGAGTTCATACCGCTGCTTTGGGTTCGGAAAGCGATTCCATAAGCATCTTTTGGGTTGTGTGTGAGTGTTTTGTAATCTATAAGCCTCCTAACGCTGAATTGTAAAGCCTCAGGCTACTGAAAGAAAAAGCCGGAGAGAGAGAGAGAGAGAGGGAATGATATGGAGGAGTAGAGATGCTTGTGCTTTTATTAGGAGCTCTTTTCTTCTGTCGTTCATTTTTCCCCTCCATCTCCGAGGATGCCAAGTAGAGAGTGGCAGTTAGAAACAGTCTGTGCATATATAATATGATTGGGCTTGTTAAAAATAGACTGCACAGTGCACTGTACGCTCCGTGCTGAGCTCGTATGCGCAGAAAATACTTGCTTCTGTGGGATTCGTAAAGCAAAACGCAGTTTTTCAGGATTCAGTATACGTTCTCGTTCTAGAGACTAGAGAGAATTTGATTGGACAAGAATCGTATGGTCCTCTGAGTGCAAGATGATGTCAACAGTATTTCGTTTTCTATGGTAGAGAGCTTGTGCTACATAAACTACCATTAAAAAATATTCTTTATTAATAATTATTTGATAGAAAATACAGCAAAATCCTGCAATAGTGTGAAATATTATTACAATTTCACATAATTACAGTTTTATATTTGAATATATTTTAAAATGTTATTTATTTCTGTGATCAAAGCTGTATTTTCGGCATCATTACTCCAGTCTTCAATGCCACATGATCTTCAGAAATCATAATAATATACTGATTTGCTGCTTAGCAAACATTTCTGATTATTATCATTGTTGAAAACAGTTGTGCTGCTTCATATTTTTGTGGAAACTGTTACGTATATTTTATTTTCAGGATTCTCTGATGAAAAGAAAGTTCAAAAGAACAGCATTTATTTGAAATAGAAATATTTTGTGACATTGACTATAAATGTCTTTACTGTCACTTTTGATCAGTTATATGCATCCTTACCGAATATAAAGTGCAGCGTGTTCTTCTCTAAGCAATTGTCCTTGGAGGATGCTAAAACGTGATGAAGTCTGACTTGCTTTGAAGCAGGACCATAAATCACACAGATTTGACATTTTATTCAGATCTAGTTGGATAATAAATACTTTTAATATCTGAATGCAGATCAAATGTGTGCATCGTGGCTCTTTTTCCTTTTGGAATCAAATCATGTGGCGTTTTGTAATTGCAGGGATTTATTATTTGTTGTTTGCACTCATATTGTTGGAGCTTCTGCGTTGCAAAGTTTAATCAGTTTACACATCTCTTGGCTTAATTAGAGCTGAAATGGAGCATTTGACTGTTTTGCTGGCTTTGTGGATGATCAGACCGGTAATCAGATATTTGTTTTGGTATAATTCAAATTTAAATGTGGTTTCATGTTCTTCTTTTTCTTTCTTTCTTCTAGAAAGGGCACGTTCATTCAGACCTCGTCTTTCAGTCTACAAGCCCACAAAGAACAAGACCTTCAGAGCCGAAGCTTTCAGACTGCTAGAGCAAGTGCAGACAATCATATGTAAAGGTACAGCTGACAGTAAGCTCTTCAGTTGTTTTGTGGATAATTCAATCCCTCATATGTGTACCGATGCCTATTTCCCTTCTTGTTTTGAAAGATGGAGCAGGAGATTTCAAAAGTGCAGCGTAAGATGTCCGACCTGGAGTCAGTTCTGCAGCAGAAGGACGTGGAGCTCAAGGCTTCAGAAACCCAAAGAACCATCTTAGAACAAGACTTGGCCACCTACATCACCGAATGCAGCGTGAGTTTGCTGTTCGCATGTGGACATGTGGCGTGATCTGAATTGCACGGATTGGTTTGTGAAACGTTTGTGTGTATTTCAGAGTCTGAAGCGCAGTTTGGAGCAGGCGCGCATGGAGGTGTCGCAGGAGGATGATAAAGCTCTGCAGCTCCTGCACGACATACGGGAGCAGAGCAACAAACTGCAGGAAATCAAAGAGCAGGTTTGAATTCACTTCGGACGTTTCTGTAGCTTTTCTGACAATGTATATTATTCCAGTGAGCGGAGAGCTCTATAAACGGCAAAACCATGTTCCCTAATCACTATTTCTGTCTTGTTTTCTAGAAGACATTAACATTTGTGCAATTAGAAGATGCTTTTATCCAAAATGACTTAGATTGCATTAATACATTTAAAGCTGTATACATTTTCATACATTCTCTGATTATCCAACTCATAAGCCTGTCATTGTAAAGTGGTGCCGACTTGTTTTTAGAGAATATAGAGGGACCTAAAAAGGAATAGTTATTAGTTCACAGAAAAATGAACATTTGCTAAATTGTCCTTTCCCTCAGGCCATCTAAGATGTAGATGCGTTTGTTTCTTCATTCGATTTGGAGAAATGTAGCATTGTATCACTTGCTCACCAATGGATCCTCTGCAGTGAATGGGTGCCGTCACAATGAGAGTCCAAACAGCTGATAAAAACATCACGTTTTCAAAACAAAACATTTCATAATATATTTAACATTGTTGTGTGTCTGCAGTGGTTTATGTACCTCTGACTGACAGGATAGTGGGCTTTGTGGTTCATTAAAGTATGTTTATATACTGGAGCATCTTGTGACACGTGTCTTTGTTTAGCACTGGGGGGGGGGGGGTCTGAGTGAGCATTTCACAGATTTCTCCGATTATTCCCATAGAGCTTCACAGGCGTCTGCTAAAAAGAGCCCTGCTGATAGACTCCACAGTATGAGTACAAACGATCCCTGTCCATCTCAGCTTCTGACACACTATCTGAAATAGCGATGGCCACTTACAGCCATGAGTAAAGTGATGGAGAATGTAAGACTGATGAATGAGATGTGAAGGTAAGAACATAATGGAAAAACAGCCTGCTTTCTGGCGCTGCTTGCACGTCTCCCCCAGAGCCGGGCTCCATCGCACTGCGGTTGCCATGGAGACAAAAACGGTACCTCGCAGTGAAGGATGTTGCAGATGCAGTGCAAATGCTGTCGTGACAAACCGGCAAAGGTCTCAAATTAGCACCAATCAGACTTTAAATGAAGTGTTCACTTTTCATTTATCCTACAGATTTGATCAAACTGTTTGGTTTCACAGAACTTTGCTGCTAGTTGATGCTTTCAAACTCTGCTGCATGATATAATCATATTGTCTTTGTGCATGTGTTTTGTTACATTTATGAATATTAATGAACTAAACAAGGAAAAGCGATAAGATATATAATTATTTTTAAAGACTCATATATTATATATATAATATACACACACACACACACACACACACACACACACACACATACACATACACATGCGCATTTGTTTCTGTGGATTTCCATAGATTTCAATTAATTTTATATTAACCAAAGATATTTTTAATCCTCTAACACAGGGGTTCCCAAACTTCCCCATTCCGTGACCCACCTAGACAATAAAAATAATAATTTTATTTTATTGTAAAACTATACAACCCACCTTGTACTCTGACCCACAGTTAGAAAACCCTGCTCTAACCAACCCTAAACCTACCTCTTACAGAAAACCTATGTGCATTGTTACACTTCCAGATAAACAGATTGCCACAATGTTAAACATGTCAGGTTTTACTATATCCTTGTGGGATCCCCACAAAATAGCATTAAAAAGTACACACACACACACAAAACACACACACACACACACACACACACAGACTAAAACACACTAAAACACACACAAACACACACTAAAACACACTCACACACACACACACTAAAACACACACTAAAACACACACACACACAAAACACACACACACACACACACACACACACACACACTAAAACACACTAAAACACACACAAACACACACTAAAACACACTAAAACACACACTAAAACACACTAAAACACACTAAAACACACACACACACACACTAAAACACACACACACACACACACACACACACACACACACTAAAACACACACACACACACACACTAAAACACACACACACACACACACACACTAAAACACATGCATATGTATAAACTGAACAAAATTATAAACGCAACACTTTTGTTTTTGCCCCATTTTTCATGAGCTGCACTCAAAGATCTAAGACTTTTTCTATGTACACAAAAGGCCTATTTCTCTCAAATATTGTTCACAAATCTGTCTAAATCTGTGTTAGTGAATGAGATAATCCATCCACCTCACAGGTGTGGCATATCAAGATGCTGATTAGACAGCATGATTATTGCACAGGTGTGATTTAGGCTGGCCACAATAAAAGACCACTAAACTAAATATCTAAATCATCTTTCTTCGAATAACAAGTATGGGACCTCCAAAAATGACACTTCAAAAACTGCACAAAGTGAATATGACAATAACTCATACAACCTCTGCTAATGAATCAGTTAAGTGAAACGATATGTAAGGAAATTACAAATTTTATTTGCACTCAGTCTTGTGCATTCAGCCAATATATTACACAGCTAATGGCTCAATCAAAACAAAGAATAATGAATACACTTTTTTGGGGGGAAAACGCAACTTTTCTACCTCAACATGCTTCCTCAGATTTGATGTTGAACTTCTGAAGCCAGACAAGTACCTGATGAAAGTCATAACTGAAGCAGAACTGTGTGTGCTTGATGCATGAACACAATGATCGTTGTTTCTCACCTCAAGCTCGCACGCTTGAGCTTCCGTTTCCCATATTTAATGTGCAGAAGATCAAATAAAAATCTAATGTACTTTTTAAGTTGAAATAATATTGTAAGGAGTAAAAAGTACTGTTTATACTTCAGAAATGTAATCAAGTAAAAGTACAAGTAGTCAGTTTAAATTGTACTTAAATAAATTAAAAATCCCCCAAAATAATGCTTAAGTACAGTAATCAAGTAAAAGTACTCCAGTATTTTACACCTCTGCTCGTTATTAAGAGCAGTCACTTGTGTCGTTCTTTAATGAATTGGTACGTTTGAACGAATCGGTTGAGTTAATGAAGTTAATGACTCTTTCTTAAAGACAGTCATTTGTTGACACCTAAAGTAACTTACAGAAACGACGTATCTGGAATGATTGAATTTACACAAACAAGCAAAACAAAAATGTAATAGAGCTTTTATTCTCATATACGTGACTTGTAATTAGCAGTTTTACATTTTATTGTTGTCTAATTTGTTAAGTTATTAGCAGTACTTGGTCATTTTCTCATCACTGCTGAGTTTTGAAAGCCTTTATTATTATATTTTAAGTTTATAATGTTGTTTCATCTTGAAGCAGGTTTTGGTTAATGACATGAAGTCTTTACTAAAGATTTCGTTTTTAATCCCGATGGGAAAATAACTGTAGTTGTTCGGCACAGAAAGGCCTTGTTCAGTTTCATGAATATATGAAGTTTATTAATCATCAAGCTGTCAGTTCAGAGCAGAGCTGCTTTTAAAGGCTGGTTTTCAGTTCAGATGGAAGTTTTAGCGGCTGATAGATTTGGTTTGTGCTTTGGCTTTTAGCTTTTGGGCTTTTAGTGGACTTGCTTTGGATAATGTGAATGGTGTCTTAAAAGACTAGAACATGTTTTTATTTATTGCGTTCAGTTTGTTTGTAGCCATGAATCAAGGCTTTAATAACTAGAATTATACTTTAAATTTACAACATTGTAATTTTCTTCTAAATAAAAACATTGCCTCAGTTTCTCTTAAAAATAAATGGACATTAATATCAGATTTTAAGACATTTTTAAGATATATTGTTAAAGTCCAGAGGAAATGCATTTTAGATTATGTACTGTAGTATTTGATCAATATGGGTTTTTCAATGCCTGATGTTGGTATATAAAGTGCTGTATTTATGAATTGCTGAAATATACAAAATAAAAAACAGTCAGTTGGCTTTGTATTTAATCTGATTGGCATTTAGGAGAAACAGTTGATGTATTCAAGAGGACTCATTTGTGGTTTTCTTTCTGATGAATTTTGCTTTTTTTGCTTGCAAACTATTGCAGATGCTGTAATTCTAGGCACATTCTGGCAAGATGTCATTTTCACGATCAACATTATTTGTGCAGGAGAGCAATTAGCTCACTATTGAAAATTAAGCAATCGCATTAGCATAGAGGGCTGACAGATGAACATTGTGTTGACTCACTTTGAGTTGATTTTTCTTTTTATATCATGACTTTCATTTGGGAGGCAATTTCATTTATAAAATGTCAAGCACCTCTTTTCTGTAATTTCTGGTGCATAATTATAAACATTATGGTGATGTAAAGCAAAAAACACAAACATGCTCTTCCATAGCTGTTTTTTTGAACTTCGCTGTTTTTCCTCAGCACTTTCACAATATAGCACGGCCTCGAGTGCCATATACTTTCTTTTAAAGGCTACTGCATAACATATGGGACAACAATAATATTAAAAGAGAAGTTCACACAGAAATGAAAATTAGCTGAACATCTCCTCACTTTCAGGCCATACAAGATGAACTAGATAAATTTGTTTCTTCATCTGAAGTCAAGCATTGCATCACTTGCTTAGCAATGGAGGCTCTGCAGTGAATGGGTGCCGTCAGAATGAGAGTCCAAACAGCTGATAAAACATAACAATAATACACACCACTCCAGTTAACATCTCATGAAGTGAAAAGCTAAAATATTGCAAGAAACAAATTCTTTAAGATCTCTTCAACTTCAAACCGTTGCTTCCCGCTAAAATACGATCTGTGCATATTTCTCTCCTTATTGAGATTAGACAAATTTTTCCTGGAAGCAATTGTTTGAAATAAACATTTCTTAATGATGAATTTGTTTCTTTGGACTGTGGATTTCTTGTGGATTATTGTGATGTTTTTATCAGCTCTGACGGCACCCATTCACTGCAAAGGATCCATTGGTGAGCAAGTGATATAATGCTGCATTTCTCCAAATCTGAAGAAACACTCTTCTACATCTTTGATGATCTGTGGGTGCGAACATTTTCATTTTCAACTGTTACTTTTATGCTTGGTCTCTATGGGTGCAAATTACCCAAATTCCACAGGAGCATGTCTAACATGCTTTACAACAACTTTTAATAAACACAGACAGTTACTGATTGTATCTTCTATGCCTGTCATGCTGGATTTCCTTTTCCCCTTTAACATAGCCCAGGCTATTGTTTTATCGCTAAACGCCGTTAGACGTCTCGTTAGGCAATCGTGGCCTCGTCACACATGGCGTGGATGTGTAGCTAATGGCTGATGAAACGGCGAGGGCCGATTCGGACTCGGACTGGCACACTCACTCCGTCCACCCACTCGCTGGCCTTTCACCCACTCAGCACACTTATGTATCCACTTCTCCGCTCAGCGTTTCATGTGCTGATCTCTCTCTATATCCCGCGGTTGGTTACTCAGACTGATTTCATCTCCTCTGCCTCATGTTCTCTCACAAAGGTCTTTTGATTCTCCTGTTTTATTTGATTCTGCCATTTTGCACGAAGCGGTTTGCTTAGTGCTGCATTCAAAATGGGTTGCATGAGCTCAATCTGATTCCTTCATACTTTTTGTAACGCTTCTTTACCCGTATGAATGATCTAACGCAGGAATATTAAACTGAAATAACCTTATAAATGCCTTTAAATAATTCTTTGTTGAAAAACATGTTGCACATAATCTACTACATGCTTTCTGTCGTCTGATTGATGGTTTAGATTTTTTAAATAAGTATAATTAGTATAATTGCAAAAGGTTCACTTTCAGCTCATGCTTCGTGTCGTTTTGCTGTAAAATATTTGCAGATTTTTTTAAGCAAATGTAATAATATCAGATTTCAAAGTGAACACTTGCTGGACTGAAGTAGGTTTACTTGATTATTAATATTTTTTTTTTTAGAAAAATTATGTTCAAATGCATCAAATAGTCAGAATTTTGTGGAACATTTATTTGTTCATCTCTCAATCATCACTGCATTATATGTTTTGATCATAAAACATTTAAATATCATCTTACTAAGACATTATTGGAGATATAGAGTGAGGACTGATATTTATATAAATTTTATGTCAGTCTGTTATACAAATTACATTAATTGTATAAATTGCATATTTTTGCTCAGATTGGGTCTCTGAAAACACTGACATGTTTATTTTTTATCATATGACACTATACGAGCTGTAAACACCTGATGTATCAAATATGACGTGACATGTGGCCAAGTATGGTGAGCCATACTCTGAATTTGTGCTCTGCATTTAACCCATCCTAAGTGCACACACACACACACCGTGAACACACACACACACACACACACACAGTGAACACACACCCGGAGCACTGTGCCCGGGGAGCAGTTGGGGGTTCGGTGCCTTGCTCAAGGGTCTCGCCTTATTATAAGGTATTGAGGATGGAGAGAGCACTATACATTCACTCCCCCCACCTACAATCCCTGCCGGGCCGAGATTTGAACCTGTGACCTTTGGGTGCAGAATCCGACTCATATATATATATATCTATATATACTGTATATACAAAACAAAATTATAAACGCAACACTTTTTTTTTGCCCCCATTTTTGAAGAGGAGTGGACCAACATGCCACAGACCACAATCAACAACCTGATCAACTCTATGTGGAGGAGATGTGTTGCACTTCGTGAGGCAAAAGGTGGTCACACCAGATACTGACTGTATCAACCCCCCGCCCCCCCCCCCCCCCCCCCCCCCCCCCCGGAACCTACCAATACAGTAAAACTGCACATTTTAGAGCTGTCTTTTATTGTGGCCAGCCTAAGGCACACCTGTGCAATAATCATGCTGTCTAATCAGCATCTTGATATGCCACACCTGTGAAGTGGATGGATTATCCCGGCAAAGGAGAAGTGCTCACTAACACAGATTTAGACAGATTTGTGAAAAAAAATTGAGCGAAATAGGCCTTTTGTGTACATAGAAAAAGTCTTATATCTTTGAGTTCAGCTCATGAAAAATGGGGCAAAAACAAAAGTGTTGCTTTTATAATTTTGGTCAGTGTAATTTATTTTGTCAGACTGAACAGGCTTAAGTTGCACTGCAAAACTTTGGATAAAAGCACCTGCTACTTACAGTACTTGTCCATATGAGCTAAATAATAAAACATTTTGACCAAGTTTCTGTTCTTTATAGACATGGACACAGAGGACATGTCCCTCAGTAACTAAAGTGCCATTTTAACCATGTATGACCCCGCAGGAGTACCACGCTCAGCTGGAGGAAATGCGTGTTTCTGTTCGTCAGCTGGAGGAGAACCTGTCCGCCGCTCGCCGCCGCAGCGACCTGTACGAATCCGAGCTGAAAGATTCTCGCCAGACCAGCGAGGAGCTCAAGAGGAAGGCTGTGGAATACCAACAGAAGATTCAGAAGGTTTGTCCACGTTCAAAGCTAGAACGTCCTGCAGATGCACGCTAGATTGAGATGCGATCAGTCTGTGTTTTGATTCTGCAGGCCAAAGAACAAGGCAAAGCTGAGATGGAAGAACTTCTGACCAAATTGCAGAAGGTAATTGAATCACTATTTACTCACTGTTTCCATTCGCTCTTAAGAAGACCAACATATTTTGGTGCTAGACTTCCTAACTTGTTGAACCAAAAATGCCTCCATGGTAAATTAACCAAAATGCCATGCTGATCGACCAGCACTAACCAGTCTGGAGCATAAATTCATGCTGTTTTTAAGTGCAATTGCTAATGCAGCTGTTTTTGTATTTAAGCTTCTTTATTTGTGAATGTCTCAGACCAATGCAGAGCAACAAGTGAAGACTGAAGAACTCCAGGAGAAGCTTGCCAAGGTACCGTGCACTTTTATTTAGAAATCAGCCCTTCTTGAAGAACTGAAACATGACTTATGAAACATGACAACATGAAACATGACAACATGAAACATGACAACATGAAACATGACAACATGAAACATGACTTATGAAACATGACATGGCTTTATTTTAAATTCAGTAATATTGTCATTTAACTGCATTGATGCTGTCACTGAACTGAGATGATTATGACAATAACTTTACAACATCAACACAGTTATTGAATTGAATCAACACTGAACTGATGTGAACTGAATAACAACACTATTGTCTTTTGTAGAGATGCTTCACCGCTGAAATATACATTAGTTTTATAATTGATGAATTTGACAACATTAACACTTTTATTTTCTTGTGTATTTGAGTGAAGCTGCTTTGAAACAATCTGTATTGTGTAAAGCACTGTATAAATAAATGAGATTTGTCTTATCGTGGATCACACAGCAGTAGTTAGATGATAGTTAATCCATGACCCCTCCAAAAAAAATATCCCGTTAAATTTACGGTATAAAACTGCTAGCTTTAGTTGCCAGAAATTCACAGTAAAATACAAATAAAATTGTTTCTGATATTACAAAATACAATTTTGATGCCTATATATATATATATATATATATATATGTATATTATAACTTATAACCATATATTTCATTAGGTGATATAATGTTATAATATATAAAGCTAATTGAAATGAAAAAATATATAAATATAATTTATATTTATAAAATATGAAGCTAATTGGTTAAACCAAAATCTGCTTTTTACCTTAAAATGTAATAATACCAAACACTGTAAAAAAAAATACGGTTAAATAAAGTCCCCAAATCAAAGATATTTAGTGTATGTTTTACAAGAAAATACTTGTTTAATTAATAAAATCGTGCAACAGTCCTTGTACTGCTTGCTCTGTAAATTATATGTTAAATTATAGTTTGAACTTTCAAAAACTATAAATATGACTGTATTTCACTGTATAGTTACATACAATGCCTTGTTGAAACATTTCGTTTTTCCCATCTATGGTAAGGTCATTTACAAACCAACTAACATGTTTTTACTCGAGCAGTTTTCTTCTGTTTCTGTTCATATTTGACAATGTTTCCCTCTCTCTCAGGCCGTGAAGGCGAGTACAGAAGCCACTGAACTCCTGCAGAACATCCGGCAGGCTAAAGAACGTCTGGAGAGAGACCTGGAGCGCCTGCAGACCAAAGAGGACTCCACCGACAGCCTGCGCAGACGCCTGCGAGAGACTGAGGTGATGCGCTGCACACGTATCACTGTCTGAATGAACTCAGATGGCTTTACTTACAAGTATCATGATTATGATTAGATCAGCTTCGGCTTTACTGTCATTACACAAAGAATAAGCAGGAAACAATTCCTGTAACTCAGTCAATAGATCCTGAATTGTTCAAATAAAATGTAGACATTGAATGCAGTGTTACTCGCTTGGGAGGAAAGCATCTGCCAAAGCATGAATGTAACTGCAAGTCTAAACATCATAATTAACCCATTGTAATCCACTTTTGCTGATGTTTAGCCTTCATACAGCTGATTGGTTCATTGTTGAAAACTATTCTGATGTGATTTTTCCATTTCAACAACAATTTTCTTACTTTAAGTACAAATATCTAAATATTCTTAAATCAAGATATATTTACTTAAGAAAAAAATGACATCAGGTTTTTAGTTGTGTTTTTTTTTTAAAGATTAGGCAAGTTTTTGCTTAAAACAGGAAAAATATCTCCCAATAGGGTAATACAAAATATTGTTTTCCCTTTTAGTAAAGTTTAGTCTCTTAATTTTGATACATTTTCCAGAAAACAAGACGTCATATTGTATCTTTAAGTCATTTTGCATCATAGTGCTGGTCATTCTTTAATCAAATGTATCTTGATTAAAGAACGGTTAGATATTTCTATTGGGAAACAAGACATAAATACTAAAGTTATTGGATAAAAACAACTGGATGAGAAATTGCTTAAAACAGAAATAATATCTGCCAATGGTAATAAAAATATCCTTTTTTTCCCTTTAATTTAATTGTATTTTTTTACCCCATTGGCAAATATTTGTTCTTGTTTTAAGCATAAATTTCCTTTATTTTGATACATATTGCAGGAACTAAATAAAGCTATTTTATTCTAGTATAAGTTGCCATAAGAACATCATCAAAATGAGGTTTTTTCCTTTTTTGGGATGAACAGGATGGCAAGAAAACCCTGGAGAACCAGGTGAAGAGGCTGGAGATGGTAGAACGGAGAGAAACTAAACTCAAAGAAGACATTCAGACCAAGTCACAGCAGATCCAACAGATGGCCGACAAAATCATGGTAAGCCTGAGACGCGAGCAAGCGCTGAACTCATTCTGCATCTTAAACACACACACAAACAAACAGGTAAACACTGGAGCTGTTCAATCAACACGACCTGTCGATGAAATGTGATCGCTGCGCTCCAGAAACATCTTCTGGAGGTGTCACATGCACACAGTAAAGCTACCTCTTAGTCACGCGCGGTATACCTCCTCAAACCCTCACGTTAACGTTTGATTCGTTTATAAACCTGCTTAGCCTGCCAGTGTCCTCAGCTCCCAGCATGCTCTCTGGCCCTGTCACGGCTCCAAAAGTGACAGATTGCAGCGGATCATCTCAGTCTTTGGCCACAATCATGTGTGTCACAATGACGATGTGTTTTTAGCTGAATGATTTATACCGAACATTATTGATTAGTCATGATTTAGACATGATTAACAAGTGCTTAAAAATGAAATGGCACATTTTGAGTTCATCTGGAGACCAGAGTTATTATCGTTAAATAATAATAAAACTATTAAATCCATTAAATCTAGACTCAAAACAACTGTATAGTGGTGTATATACTGAATGAGCACTGTGAAAACCAGCCCTTTAAATAAACTATATGCAGTATTTAATCTAATAACTAAAATGATAAACTAATAACTTTTACTGTATTTCACAGTAAAAGTTATGGTTTTTACTTCCAAAAATGATACATTTGACTGTATTTTACTGTATATTGACATAAAAGGCAATAGTAAACCATTTATAATTTTCTAAAGGGTCATATGATGTGATTTCAAGTTTTTCTTTCTCTTTGGAGTGTCACAAGCTGTTCATGCAGAGATAAGATCCCGGAAGTTGCAAAAACTAAAGTCTCAAAACCAAAGAGATATTCTTTATCAAAGTTAAGATTCTGCCACGCCCCTAAAACGGCTCATTCAAACACACCCCACACGTCTACGTCACGATGGGGAAATATTTGCGTAATGCCGCCCAAATGTTGACGTAAAGAAAGAAGGAGTGGTTTCAGTAACTGCAGTAGTGTTGATGCAGCCGTGTCAGGGAGACGCTGTGTTTCTGTGTGAACGCGAAAGCACTTTATTTGGCCTTCTGGAAGTAGATACATTTATGACTTTTATGATCCTTCTGACTTTGCTCTGATAATCTGGCGCTTCTGAATCAGTGACTGGAAGTATGTTTTGTTATTAGTTTAAGTATTTTCTATTGACTGTTCAAATGCAGAATTTTGTGTTTCGTGTGTGTGTGTGTGTGTGTGTGTGAGAGAGAGAGAGAGAGAGAGAGAGAGGACATTATTAACTGTCTTTAATTTTGCGATTATGGAAAGGGGCTTTACATTTCCGACTCGTGCTTGTGGTGTTCGGCCAATCACAATGCACTGTCAGCTGTCCAATCAGAGCAGACTGTGCTTGTCTGAAGGAGGGGCTTTGTAGAAAACGAAGCGTTTGAGAGAGATGGGGCATAAAGGACCTACAATAGTGTTTTTTGAACATTAAAGCATGTCAGCCTATTCTGTTACACCAAATACACAAAATAATGATCTTTAAAAAAGCATCATATGACTCCTTTAAAAATATATGGTAGGCTAATTTGCAATTAACTAACTAACAGGTTAATTAAAAATATTTTAAAAGTCATTAATTGAATTAAAGCTCAAATAAAATATAAATATTATATGAAAAAAGTGCTAAATTGAGAAAAAAAATGAAAGCTAAATACAAATATTTCAAATATATTTAATATGAATATATACATATATATATATATACATATATGAATGACAAAGGCACACAATTATTTACACTTGAACAAAAATGTAAATATAAACTGTAAAAGTATATAAATAATTCAAAAATAGCACTGATGGAGATCTGTTAGAGCAAAATGTTATCAACTAAAACATTACCTACAGTTTTTCATTAAATAGAGACTTTTACTGAAGTCCCACACTTTTACATTTTTCTTCTGGGAAAACTGCCCTAATTCTTCTTCTATTGTCTGAAGGAACTTGAAGAGAACTTGCGTGAAACACAGGCAACAGCGCAGCGTATGGAAACACACCTGGAACAGAAGAAAAAGCTTTATGAAGACAAGATCAAGGTCAGGCCTCACACACACACACACACACACACACACACACGCACCACACACACACACACACACATAACCACACACACACCACACACACACACACACACACACACACACACACACACACGCACACACACACCACACACACACACACACACACAAACACACACACACACACACACACACACACACACCACACACACACACACACACAAACACACACACACACACACACCACACACACACACACACACAACACACACACTCACACACACACACACACACACACACACACACACTTCTGCTTGTGACAAATATCAATGATGTTCAACAGAGTTGTTCACCTTCATCATTGAGTTTACACAGGACTGATATACTTCAGTTATTAATTTTATAGCTACTGACTCCTTGTTTATCTTTGGGTTTAGATGAAACCTTTCAAGGCCTGATTTTGAAGGTACTTTCTGTTCGTTTGTCAGGTGTAAAAACCCAGTGCTTGTGTCTTGTAGGTTTTAGAGACTCAAATGAAGGCTGATTTGGCTGAAAAGGAGTTGCTGGAGTCCAAGCAGAACACGTATGAGGAGGAAACTCGTGAGCGGGGAAAAGTGATCAGCGACCAGGCAGCGGTAACATCTTATTTTGCTTTTTCTTTCATTGGGAAAAATTGCATAGTCTGAGCCCTGCCATGAATTTGTTGATTTAAATAAAAAAATCATTGTATGGCAATAATTTGTTTTTCTGAAGTGCAATAAAAAATATACTGTATTGACAATATTAAGAATAATCAAAGGTAATAGCAATTACAAAATATGTGTTGTGACAATTGCTACTAAAATTTATCTTTTTGGAAAGATTAAGAAACTTTTATAGATTTAATTAATAGTTTAAACTTATCTTGTAGCGCATGTTTTCTGTTTGACCCGTGCCCCGACCCGTAGTTGGAGAAATAGAGATGCACAGTGTTACCAACTTAGAGACTTTGCAGACTCCTTTAGCTACTTTTTCTTTTTTAAAAGCGCCTAGCCACAAATATTTAGGGTTTGCCCAAACCTTATTTAATTTCTGAGTCTTTCTTGCTTTCCCAGCATGCCTCTGCATCTGCTCTCTTCAGCGAACGGCGGAGAGGAGCAGGACTTTCAGTAAACAAGATATTAAGTTGCTCTCTAATTTACATGCAAGTTTAGCTGAAATGACAGTACAGCTATTGTCATTATCTTATGTGTATTTGATTTTATCAGATGGCTCGATTATCAGGATTTTGTGCAGACTAACATCTTGGAAGAGAGAGCTGGTTATGTCTTAATGACAACAGAAACAGTCAAATATATAAATGAAAACAGTTTTATTGAAATTGTACCTGCATCAAAATACAATATGTGGCACAGAGAGGCAGACAAATGTAATAATAAATAATAAATGTAGGCTACATTTAGCATGTTCAGAAGAAGAGCTGCCCTGTCCTGCAAATAATGTAAACAGGTTTGTGTCAGTACATTTCTTAGTGCAAAGAAAGAGAAGTCATGGAAAATAATAATTTGTTCATGTGTCTAATAGACATGAACAAGTTCTTTGAAAAACATCTATGACCTTTGAAACATGTCTAGTCTTCATGATCTGTTAACTATGGTTTCCATGTCCATGTTGATTAGAGTATTAAAAACTTGAAAAGTATCAATTTAAGGTACATTTAGAACAGAGAAAATATGCGATTAAGTTGCGATTAATCTCGCGTTGACGCATGACAATCATGCGATTAATCGCGATCAAATATTTTAATCAATTAACAGCCCTAATATATATTTATATATGATATATATATATATATATACACATTACATTTAGTCATTTAGCAGACACTTTTATCCAAAGTGACTTACAAATGAGGACAATAGAAGCAATCAAAACCAACAAAAGAGCAACAGCATGCAAGTGCTATTACAAGTCCTGGTTAGCCTAACGCTGTACACGTAGCAAGGCTTCTTCTTTTTTAAGAAAACAAGCAGATAGAATATAGAAAAAAGAAAGCTAGTGTTAGTTTTTCAAGAAAGGCTAGCAGTTAGA
The DNA here is from genome assembly GCA_003573665.1 of Oxygymnocypris stewartii. Lineage (NCBI taxonomy): Eukaryota > Metazoa > Chordata > Actinopteri > Cypriniformes > Cyprinidae > Oxygymnocypris > Oxygymnocypris stewartii. The sequence goes on from QVTF01020950.1 coordinate 64,406, forward strand.
GAATAAATATGCAATTGATAGGTCAAGTGTGTGTTTTTTTCTTATAAAAAGAAGACGGATAGATAAAATATAATTAGAATAGAGAGTGCTAGAGTTAGAGGGTCAGATAAAGATGGAAGAGATGTTTCTTGAAGATGGCTAAGGACTCAGCTGCTGGGATTGAGTTGGGCAGGTCACTCCACTAGGAGGGAACAGTTAATGTAAAAGTCTGTGAAAGGGATTTTGTGCCTCTTGGATGGCACAATAAAGCAACGTTCACTTGCAGAACACAAAGCTTCAAGAGGGCATAGAGGTCTGAAGCACTGAATTTAGGGGTGTAGAGCCAGAGGTGGTTTTTGTAGGCAAACATTAATGCCTTGAATAATTTTTTATTGTATTATTAATATACACTCACTGGCCACTTTATTAGGTACACCTTGCTAGTACCGGGTTGGACCCCCTTTTGCCTTCAGAACTGTCTTAAATCTTTGTGGCATAGATTCAACAAAGTGTTGGAAACATTCCTCAGAGATGTTGGTTCATATTGTCATGATAGCATCACGCAGTTGCTGCAGATTTGTCGTCTGCACATCCATGATGAGAATCTCTCGTTCCTACCACATCCCAAAGGTGCTCTGATTGGATTGAGATCTGGTGACTGTGTGAGGTCATTTGAGTAAAGTGAACTCATTGTCATGTTCAAGAACCAGTCTGAGATGATTTGAGCTTTGTGACATGGTGGCATTATCCTGCTGGACGTAGCATCAGAAGATGGGTACACTGTAGTCATAAAGGGATGGACATGGTCAGCAGCAATACTCAGGTAGACTGTGTGTTTAAATGATGCTAAATTGGTACTAAAGAGCCCAAAGTGTGCCAAGAAAATATCCCCCACACCATTATACCACCAGCAGCCTGAACCGTTGATACAAGGCAGATGATCCATGCTTTCATGTTCTTTACACCAAATTCTGACCCTATCATCTGAATATCATCAGACTCATCAGACCAGGCAAAGTTTTGTCAATCTTCTATTGTCCAGTTTTGGTGATCCTGTGTGAGTTGTAGTCTCCGTGTCCTGTTCTTATCTGACCGGAGCGGCACCCGGTGTGGTCTTCTGCTGCTGGAGCCCATCTGCTTCAGGGTTCGACGTGTTGTGTGTTCAGAGATGGTATTCTGCATAACTTGGTTGTAACGAGAGGTTATTTGAGTTACTGTTGCCTTTCTATCATCTCTAACCAGTCTGTCCATTCTCCTCTGACCTCTGACATCAACAAGGCATGTTCATCCACACAACTGCCGGTCACTGGATATTTTCTCTTTTTCGGACCATTCTCTGTAAATCCTAGAGATGGTTGTGTGTGAAAATCCCAGTAGATCAGCAGTTTGTGAAATACTCAGACCAGACCGTCTGCACCAACAACCATTCCACGTCCAGTCACTTAAATCCCCTTTCTTCCCCGTTCTGACGCTCGGTTTGAACTACAGCAAGTCGTCTTCACCACATCTAGATGCCTAAATGCATTGAGTTGCTGCCATGTGATTGGCTGATTAGCAATTTGTGTTGCCAAGCAATTGAACAGGTGTACCTAATAAAGTGGCCGGTGAGTGTATGTATGTGTGTGTGTGCATCCCATACAGAGAACATATTTAACTGCTGGTTATACTCTGTATAATTGTGTATGTGACAAATAAAGCTCATCTGAGCTTAATCTAATCTAATTAATTATTTTATTTACTTTTATTTTAAGTAAGATTTTTTATGTTATGTTTTAGTGAACTAAATTAAGCCTACTCAGTATTGCTGGTACTGTAGGAAGGCTAGTATTGTTACTTTTGTAATTTTTTTTACTAAAGCTCCAGTACTTTTGACAAGACTATACGTGGTTGACTATACTGATCCACCAGCACTAACCAGCTGGCCTCGTAAACAAATCCAAGCTGGTCTGTTCATTATTGATCTAAGGTTCTGCTTTGAATTATAATGTCTAATTTACTTATCAGTGACTCTGTTTCATGTAGACAATCAATGCCATGGAGTCCAAGATGAGCAATCTGGAGCAGAGGATCACGGAGCTGTCCGAGGCCAACAAACTGGCAGCCAACAGCAGCATTTACACGCAGAAAAACATGTGAGTTTACATGCATGAACATACAGCCTCCAGCTGATTCAGTGATGATGGAAATCATTTACAGCTGCTAACCATCAGGTACAGTTAGACGAACACATGTGACTGAAGAGCTGTTTGTTTGGATTATTTTTAGTAACACATTTAATTATTAATTGAATTTTAGTCTTTTATCATATTGCGGTTGCTTGTTGTTGTTATGTAAAAGCGATTAGCCATTCTGCTTCATGCTGTGCTACATAATGCAGTTTGTATTGGATATGGTATTCTTCGCAAATACATGTTTTGCATTAAAGTATATATCAGTCACTTAAAATATTAACGTTGGAGTGCTAAAATTACTAAAACTGAAATACAAATTAAATTAATTAAAGCTAAAAAGAAATATAAAAAATACAGCAGCACACAACAAAATTACTAAAACTTGAAAACTAAAAATAAAAAATGTACATTGCCGCTAAACAAAAATAAGAAACAAAACGATTTAAATAAATTATAATCATGTAATATTGTGAAGGGACTTCTGGGAATCTCCTAATTGTTTTTATACTATACATCTTATCATTATTTATAGTTTATAAAATAAAGTAAAAAATAAATAAATGTTATATAGATTAATTTAATATTTTTTTATAAAAATATAATACAATTAAAAAACCTGTATACAATATCTTGTTACAGTGACTTTACTGAAGTACCACCGTAGTATTTTTTGCAAGAGTCTTGTTGCTTATTGCTTTTGTTTCCATGTAATATTAATATTAAGACAGTATTGTCACAGCTAATTTCATGCCGTTTACATGATTGAACCGTGGATATTTGGATATGAAATGTGTTTGAATGTAAAGGTTAATTTCAGGCTAATGTGGCATGAGAGCAGATTGTCAGGGTTAAGCACAAAGTTAATGAACGATGACCTGCTATATTTCCACTGAACTGAGGCTTCTTAACAGCTTCATATTATCCCTGCTGAAAAACAACCGTAGTTTGTCACCAGTATACGCTGTGGTTTAGATGCAGCTGTTCTGAGGATGCTCCCACTTTTAACCAGCATGGTTATTCAGCTCCACTTGACTGATTGGCTAGATTGATCATTTTCAGCAGGGTTTTCTCCAAAAACTCTGGTTTGTAATCTTTAGGAAAGCCCAAGAGGAGATGATCTCTGAACTCAGGCAGCAGAAGTTCTATCTGGAGTCTCAGGCAGGAAAACTGGAGGCCCAGAATGCAAAGCTGGAGGAACATCTGGAGAAACTGACACAACAAGAGCAGTCTAACAAAAGCCGAGTGCTGGAACTGGAGGCCAGACTGCGCGAGGTGAGTGACGATCAAGACCATCGTATGATGACGACAGTGTGATGAACTCGAGGAGAGTTCTCCAAAACAAACACACAGTCAGAAGAAATGGATATGAATTTGAAAACAGTTGTGCTGCTTCTTAT
>QVTF01020951.1:0-67938 GCA_003573665.1 Oxygymnocypris stewartii
TTAAATTATATTGTTTGTTATTTATAAAATAAAACCTAGATATTATTATGTTATTAATTTTCTAATATAAATAAAATAAAAATGATTTTGCTATGGTATAATTTTGTTATACATAAAATAAATGTAAACAATATAATTAAATATAATTCATGCATTTATATATTTTCATGACTTACACACACACGCGCACACACGAGTACACACGCGCGCGCACACACACACACACACGCACGCACACACACACACGCGCACACACACACACACACACACACTAAAGTAACATTATTTCTTTATGATTTTAATATAATATATTTAAAAAATAATGTAATACTTTGTTACGAAAAACTAATTGTGTAAAACAAACAAATATAGCATATTAAAAACTATTGTTTTACATTATTTTGTTATATATAAAATAATGACTATATATTTATACAATACAATATTTATATGATTTATTTTAATAAATGTTATATATTTTCATGCCTTCACATTTGAAAGTACATGAAATATTGATTTGTTACATTATATGGTATAGTATATATTTAGGTTTAGGGTTTGTTGTCAGATCATTAACACTCAGTTTGAGCAATGCTGATATTGATGCTTATCTTAGAAAACACCACTAACCCGGTTAAGTTACTAAACCAACCTGTTGTAAAAGTGTGGGACACTGGTTCGCTCTCCTCCAGACCTTTCACTGCAACAAGAGACACCTGATACGCCTCTCCGGGAGTCAGTTTAGTCAGGGAAACCTGAGACTGTGACCCGTCCACCGTCAGGATCAGGGGAGTACCTGGAAAAACACAGAAGAGAAGCAATTAATGCATGAATTCCATCGAAGCAAATGTCTTTGCTCAATGCCTTTTAATCAACTGTTTTTAATTCTTCATTTACAACACGAGCTCTATTGTTTGCAGTGTTTTCAAGCATTCTTCAGGGTTTAAGAGGACCGGCACTCGCCTCCTTGGACTGGGATGTATGTGATTCTGTAGGAGTCCGGCTGGGATCGTGGTACAGTCCAGGAGGCCACAGCTGTTGTGTCCGTGATCTCAGAGAAACGAAGGTCCCGTAGAGCTCCAAGGCCTGCCAGACAGCAAAGCAGATACAGATTTAGCAGATTTATAGAAAATCATTGAAAAAATGATCCACCCAGCGTCCTTATGGCATTAGGTTATGAATTAATTCAAACAGCCACTGGAAAATGGACAGAGAAAGACCACCGAACTGCAGGAGAAGCGGGCCTTTCCCTGGTGCAATGAAAAAAGGCCTAAAAGAAAGATCCGTTAGTCATAATAGTGCAAGAATCATCCATTAATGCTTCCATATTTAACATGATCAATCATGCCAAAATCATTCGATTGCATTCCACAGATTTAACCTGATGACAAAAAGGCTTGTTATTTTGACCATAAACCGACACGCAGTCATTAGTTCTCAGTGCATGCGGACAAACGAACGTCACGTTTCCCCACAACGATGCTTGATGGTTTAGTAGTTAAATCGGGACACTTTCCTCTGGATGCATGAACAGACACAACGTTCCTTCATGAGAGCATGCAAGGTTAAAGTCAACATCTTACTTCATGACGTTTTGTCTGTTAATAATGTCTAAAAGCACATCAAATGGATAAGGTCATGCGCCGAGCAATCTGTTTCTTGCTGATTATCTAGTTGAAATGCATTAAGTAAAATTGCTTGCAAACAGTATTTGCTGTTGACTTTAACCCTGGATTGAAATATATCATAACAGATACATTTCAAATCACGGTGCATCACAGATCAGTACCTGTTTAGGAAGACGAGTGTTACTCAGTTGTTAAAGATCACACTTCCATCACATTGCAGCCAAGAAAGCCCCTGGAGTCCAGAAACGAGTGAGTTTGACAAGTGCAATACCTGTTCTGCTGCAACAGCAGTAAGGGGTTGGGAGCGATGTTCCAGCGTGACACCGTAAAGCTCAATTTCATACTCAGTTCCCCCCAAAAGCTGCGTTAAAACTTTGGTTCTTTCATCGCCCGGCACAACGAACTCTCGAGGGTGGGAGAGCTTTCTCGAATCTCTAACTTTGAGCACGAATCGATCAAAGATGTCGTCTTCTGCCGTCCAGGCCAGCCGGAAACTCTCAGGGGTGACGTCTGACACGAAAAGGTGCTCGATCTCTGGTTCTGCCTCTGATTGACAAGTAAAGGACATGTGTCTTTTTCTGGTTTTAACAAGAGTTTGAAACAGACTCGAGTGTGCCTGCCGGTCTCCACGCATTCCACATGCATCAAGTATGAGTATAACTACCCGTGTTAGTTACACCATGGACACATAGCAGAAACATACACGCATCCCTTTATGACTTTTGATGCCAGTTCCTATTGTAAATGGCATTACAAATCATGCACGCCACTTACAGAAGTCTTCCCACTTTACAGTGATTTCATGCAAGACTGTGGTTTACGGCCTCATATAAAACTGTGTTTCCATATTCCATAATAACGCTTTCATAACTTAATGGGAACATTAGCACAATGTTCTTAGAACATATTTTGTTATATACAGCTTTGCCAGCCATTCAGTAGAAAACACAGTTCAAATATGGCATCACAGACGTGTATGCTAGTATTTTTGAGGCAATGGGACCAGTGAAGCATGCACTATTCTTACGAGCAGCACTAGAAACAAAGCAAAATGCTTTACTGATGGAGGAGACCTGGCAAATCAATAAAGGACAGTGTTGAGGAGGTAGCTGAGTTGTGTAGGAGTTTCCCAACCAAAGCTTATATCAAACAGCAGACTGTAACATCTAAAAGACCTCGTAAACACAGGACATGTTCAGCTGCACTTTTTATTATCTTCCGGTTCGGATTTAGTTTTGTGCTTTTCTAGATCAGTTTGTAAACTGCAAAGGAATCCACAGCTGAAGCAACACAAGTAAATGTATATGCTGCAATCAAATTGATATCTATCTATCTATCTATCTATCTATGCAAGAGATCTAAGAAATGAAGCCTTGAAACCACACAAATGTAGTTGAGAAGCAACACTGCATAATGTATTAAAGTGCCCTCATTATGGATTTTTTTTAAATGATCTTTCATGCAGTGTGTAACACAGCCTTTAAGTGAATGAAAACATCCTGTAAAGTTTAAATCTGAAAGTGCTCCGTGTATAAAGTTATTGTCTCTCAAAAGAAAGAGTCGACTCTGAATCATTGAAACGAGTCGTTTTTAAAACGAATCCCAAGCCGTTTCATGTTGACATCAGAATGAAACATTAGCATATTGCCCGCCCACTTGTTGGTCTTTTCGGCGTTGGTCTGAATAAAAATGAAAATTCATTCTTTGCCTCTAGATGTGCTTTTGGAGCAGTAAAAACAGCGGTTTCCTGGTAACGCTGTAAACGAAGCATCACTGCACTCACAAATTCTGCTTTAAATGAAATTGACAATCCCTGCAGATTAGCGTCACGCAAAGGAGGGTTTGGCAAAAATGAATAGTTTAGCGAATCATTTGGGAGTCGCTGAGCAAGTAAGGTCAATGAAGTGATTTTCACCTTGCATGCATGTCAACTTGTTGTTGGAGACTTTCAAAAGCAAAATATGAACCGTTCATTACCCATAATTGGGCACTTTAAGACTTTAGACTATTTTGCCTTAATATACTGGAGATTTTTTTAAGTATCAACATTCACTGCGCAAAAGATACTACTTATGCATTTTTTATCTATATTTTTTATTTATGGTTTTCCAGAAAAAGTAGTGTCTTCTCTACACAAGAGCTAATATTCTAAAATATGCATTAAGTAGTATCTTTCTCTCTATCTCTCTCTTTTTAAAGATGCATATTGGTTCCTGATTTTTTACACTGATTTTTCTGGAAAACCGTTAAAATAAATATATAATAAAAAAGACAATACATTAAAACATTAAGCTGCATTGAATGTTGATTGTTGTGCAGAAAGACTGACAACAGCAAAAATAGTTTCCAAATATAAACTTCTTAAAAAATGACTATGGAAACATAAGCAGACCACACAATATCACTGTTTCCATCAGTACTGTTTAAACAACAACATTTAAAAGATTTCATTTGTAGCGAATACAATTGTGATTTTAAAATGGGTGACCATCAGAAGCAGCAGCTGGGGCAAGACAAGTATCTCGAGCATACTGAGTGTTTACTGTAGAAACGGTACAATTTGTCAGGTTTTTGTCATGGCGTTGTGTGTCTCTACAACATATAACAGAGAGAAACTATCACACTCTTGAACATGTCTTGTGCATACAAGCCCTGAAGAAATTGCTATAGCTGTCAAATATTTGTTACATATTAAAACATTTCGCTATTCAACAAAAAAATAAAAAATATCAAGCTTGGGCAGAAGAAAGGTTAATGTGAAGGAGTGATGTGCAGTTGAAAAAGCAGAGAGCGGTACCTGTAACAGCCACTGTGATGATTGGACGAGACCGTAACCCATTCCCTGACACCCCGGTCACACTGACCTCATAGCCAATGCCAGTGATCGGCCCAAAACATCCAGTACGGTCTGGTTCCCCGGCACTACGAACTCTTGCGGCTCCAGCAGCTGGCCAGAGTCCGACACCTTTACCTGAAAATGCCTGAAGCCCTCAGAGGAATCTGCCGCCCAGGACACCCGAAATCCGTACGGGGTTATATCCGAAACCATGAGCTTTTCCACTCTAGGTAATGATGCTGGGTTACGTGGAACAGCATTCGTTTGGGTCCCGTGGTTGCAGTGTTATAAGAGGGGACAATACAGGGTGAGGATGTATAATTGATTCTGCAGTGATTGCAAGGTCAAAATAGCTTGTTATTTGTCAAATGTTGCTCATCAGTTTGCCAGTGTTAAGCAATGATTGTTTGAGCTTTCTATTCTTGGTTTCTCTATGTAAAATAACAGAGCATTCAGTGGGTTCAATGTTAATGTCATTAGACAACATGAGCTCAGGCTGATGCAAAAATGAGTTTCCACACTGCAAATACTATGTTCCTTTCCATAAGCAGGGCAAGTTAAGTTGCAAACAGAAACTGCATCTGAACACAAGCCATTTGTAAGATATATTGATTACGAAAGCACCTGAAACTAAAATCTCAGGTCACTGAATATAATGCAAACTACAAGGAAAAATAGCTTTTAAAGATATATTTACACCAAGACCAATGTGACCAATGATCACAAACCAATAAGTAAAATTGTAAAAAAGTATATATATCCAAAATAAAAGTTTTTGTTTACATAATATATGTGTGTGTGCTGTGTATATGTGACCCTGGACCACAAAGCCAGTCTTAAGCCGCTGGGGTATATTAGCAGCAATAGCCAAAAATACATTGTATGGGTCAATATTATAGATTTTTCTTTTATGCCAAAAATCATTAGAATATTAAGTAAAGATCATGTTCCATGAATATATTAGTAAATTTCCTACCGTAAATATATCAAAACTTATTTTTTTATTTGTAATATGCATTGCTAAGAACTTAATTTGGACAACTTTAAAGGCGATTTTCTCAATATTTTGAATGTTTTGCACCCTCAGATTCCAGATTTTCAAATAGTTTTATCTCAGCCAAATATTGTCCTATCATAACAAATACATAAACGGAAAGCTTATTTATTCAGCTTTCTTAATGTCTAAAAATGTACCCCTTATGACTGGTTTTGTGGTCTAGGGCCACATATTTTGGTATTTTATTTTGGATGTGACACACAAAATGTAAATTATTACACGCATGCAAGTATGTATATAAGTATAAGTATGTAAGTATAATAAATAAATAAATATATTAAGTCACAGGCAGTTTCAGAAATTCGCTTGCAACTAGTTTCTAACCGGATGCAAAAATGGTTAGTTTTGTCAAAGTTCTGATTTGTTGTGATAGAAGCATGAAAAACTTGCACAGTACCTGTACTGGTATTGAAGTAAACTGCTGGAGTTTGACGGCCACGAGACAGACCATAAAACACTATGTCATATACCGTAGAGTCCATAAGACCCGAGACGGTAACATTCCTCTCTACGCCTGACAGCCTGAGCTCTACCACATCATACAGCTGCTCACGGTCAGTGACACGAGCAGCAAAGCCATCGAAGTGGCCTGACAGTGTGCTCCAGGACAGAGTCAAGCTATTCGGCCATCTTTCAGACACCACAATGGGGCCCAATTTAGGCTTCGGCTCTGGATGAATGAAAAAGAGTATTGGGTATTGTTACGAAACTTAACGACAGATGAAACAAGTGAAAACTGGAGGTTTAATACAGCAGGGATATTCTGGGTTATTTGCTTAATGTCTAATGACTTTAATGGTTGTTTGCTTTAATGCAACTAGTAAACCAGTGAAAATGATAAAAGCACACACACACACAAAATTACACACACACACACACACACACACACACACACTCACAAACTGGTTACTATTCAAAGACTAACAGACTAATCTTGTGCAAACACATGGTTGGGAAGCAAATCTATCCAATCCTATGCAAATCAATAACATGCCACATGACAAACAACCAAAAATACTCCTTATTCTTAGGCAAACATGCAGCTTTTTGGACAACTCAGTATGAATTGATGATCTGAGAACTCAAAGCATGCGCTGCTGTACCTGTGGTCACTACAGTTGTCAGGGGCAGCTGTGTTTGTGCCACCAAAGGTGGCGTACAGCTTGATCTGATATTGCGTGTCTCCTCTGAGGCCGGTCAGCACCGTGGAGAGAACACCTGCAGGCAAGGTGCGCCCCGTCGCCTGCGTGGGTAAAGCAGACTCTCTCACCTCGACTATAAAATTATCAAACGCCTTCTCTCCCGTCCGCCAGGAGAGCGACACTGTGTCTGAGGTAATGTTTGAAACAACTAGCCCAGACAAGTCAGGCTCGGCCGCTACAGGGGGAAAAAGCCAGCCATGACGATTCGTTTAGTGTCTCTTTCTCTTTCGTTCTGTCCATGCTAGCTTGGTGCCTAACTGACAGACAGCCTTGGTTAAAGCAATAGTTCACCCATAAACCATTCACTCAACCTCATGTCGCCCAACTAACAGGGAACGTTCAGAACTTTGGCTAATCCAGATTCTTTCAAACAAACATTCTTCCAGTAACATTGATCAATCAATCAATCAATCAATGTTAAATGTTACTTGTTTCAGAACAATAAGAGAACATTCAACATTAGCGTTACCAAAATGATAAAATGGAATTTAAAAACATTGTGAAAGTTCAAAATATATTCTAAGAACGTACTAATGTTCCCAAAAGTTATGAAAATCTCAATTTTTTAAATGCTTTAAAAGTATTTCTTGGTTATGCATTCTTGAATGCACACACGCTTGAATGTTCTCTGAATGTTCTGAAACAAGTTACATTTAAAAGTATTAGATGAACATCCAACCAAAATTATTTTAAAAACATGAATGTATAAATACGTTATTTCTGAATGTTCTCTGAATATTCAAAACATCCAGTGTTTTAAATGTTGAAAAACATTTTCTTGGTATTGTGAATGTTAAGGGAACATTCCATTTGATCAATTTGCAAACATTATGGGAATGCTATTTTTTCTGACTGTTCTAAAACCAGAAGAAACACTTAAAAAACAGATGAAAATCCAAGCAAAAAGTTTAAATGTGAATGATGTATAAATTGTTTTTGTGCTAATGTTTTGAGAACATTATTAAGGACCAGATAACTTTGAATAAATATTCTACTAACATTACTTAAAGAGAACCACGCAAGAACGTTATGAGAATACTCTCTGTTAGCTAGCTGGGTCTTTGTGTGAGTAATAGACTTAATTTAGGTCGCTGTTGTGTACAAGTCGAACCTGATGCAACATCTTAAGGCATGAGATTTCAATGTGCACAAGCAGAAGGTAAACGTTTCAGTGATTTACATCTTCAATTTTGCATGTTTCTCACACAGAACTATCATATGACTTCAGCAGTAAGAATTATAGAGCTTGAGTTATATGGACCGATTTTAGAGATTTGCAGCATATGAAGAAGGGAAAAAACATACAGGTTTGGAATGACATGAGTAAATGTGATCTTTTGGTGAACTACTCCTTTAAGGTCTGATTTATCATGCCCAATATAAACAAACGGGGGAAAACAGCAAGAAACGAGATAATTGGCAGTTACCTGTGGAGGCGACAGCACTGACAGAGGTCTGTTCTCCTTCCTTCACGACTCCAGTGAGGTAAGCTATATAGTCAGTAGTCGGCCATAGCCCAGTGATTTCATACGACTGTGTGCTTGTGACAGATTATATTCGGCTGGCTCCCGCTGCCAGCTAGAGTCTATAATCTCCAGGACAAACCTCTCAATATCTCCTCTCGTGTCATTCCATGAAACGGAGAAGCTCTCTGATGTAATATTAGAACATACAGATTGCCAACCACTGGAGCCCTATCTAAAGGGAGAAACGTTATTGGAATAGCGCAGTTGCACTTCCCTGTAAAATATGCATAATTTGCATGGATTATTTCTGTTTAACTGAGAAACTAATGACAGATTAGTTACAGGAAAATTAGCTTTTCTCCGGTAAGTACTGCTATGAATACTGACTAGCATTATAGATTAAGTTTTGTAAAGCAGTAAAGTGTGCTTGCCGCACTGGGTCTGTTTTCCATACCTCGTGTCTACAGCATGCAAACGGCGCACATTTATTTTTGCATGCAAGCATAACATTCTTTCCCCTTCATGGGAACTTTGAACCTGCGTCCCCCAGGGGTCGCTATGGGGAACACCGTCAGCATGACCCGTGTCTGAAGCATACATACAAAAACACAACCTGTTGGCTGGCGACAGCCTATGATGTCACTACCGGCGTGACCACAGTATAAAGGTCGCCGGGAGAATACATCATCCACTTCTTTCGTCTTCACTTAACCAGCTTTGTTTGGAGCGTGCATTCTGTAGGAGTACAGTTTTCTAGTAAGTTTTCTAGTACTAGTAAGGCGTTTAAGAAGTGTGTGGATCCGTGTCCTAGCTATTTACACCCGATGAACACACACAATCTTGCGTTTTTTTGTTTGAGTGAGGAGCGTTACCTTTTTGAGGAAAGAGGGGCAGCCGTCTGCTTCCCGCGATTCGGGACCCACCGCTGCCGAGGCACGGAGGAGAATGAAACCGTGGCGTTCGCAGTTGGATCTGGCCGATGAGTTAGAGAGGGAGCTTTTCCTTTCGTGCACGACGGCCGAGAACGAGGGCGAGCTGCTGGATTGTGATGATGCAATCTTTCTGAACATCATCCGATTCAGTGACTAGTGATCTGCTGGGTAATGCCCAGGAAGAACAGGTGATATTTGAGGGCGAGGAAGTTGAGACTGAACCCTCTCAATCCTCCTGCCCTGCATATGACGAGTTATAAGAGGTATGGAGTGTCAAAAATATTTCTGGCAGTAAACCCTCAGCTTGAGTGAGCCTTCCTTTTCTTCCTAATCTTCACGCGGAGATTGAAAAGGAGTGGAAGAAGCTATTTTTCTCACATTCATAGGTTTCAGCATACTAGTTATGCTGACATTGAGGGAATGCGTGAAAATGGCTATGAGAGGATGCCCCCTGTGGAAGAGACGATAGCCAGCTATGTCTCTGTGGGCGAGACATCCTCTCTCAAGGCTCCCTCCTTGCCATCTAAGCCCCTCAATCTCACTTAAATGGAAGGGCATATGCAGCAGCAGGTCAGACCGTCGCTTCGTTGCACACACTATGTCGGTGCTTCAGGCATACCAGGCTGATCTGCTGAAAGACCTGGTAAGGGTTTCCAATAAAGTCCAGGTCTGAGCCCGAACAACGCAGGGGTCCTAGCCCATCTCGGTCTGGGGATAAGAGATGGGCACAGAAGGCTAGTGTCGTGATTCGTGCCTCCCTCCCGCCTGCGGGTAGGGCTAGAGGGAGGTGCCGGTCAAAGAGAGGCAAGACCTGAGGTAGGTGTTCCAGACGAGGTGTTCTAAACAACATTTCTCGTCCGGACCAGAGTAAGACTTGAACATCAACTCCCTTCCCTCTGGGATTTGTCATCTGCCCTCATCTTCCCCTGCCAACCACCGTTAACTCCACCTTACCGGGGTAAGGTGGAAATTTCTGCGCTTAACATTGAAGTCTCTATACTGGACTTATGATGTTTTAGGTTAAGTTCTATGTTTCCTAGAAACTACCTTACTGATGGTCCGGACCTGACTCTTCGGACATTGCTCCGGGACTGATCTCATGCGCAGGAACCAATGGTTGAGTATGATCCATTTCTAAAGGCTAGAGTTGATCCATTGATATGATCCATTTCTAGATTTGAGTTCTCCGCCCTCCAGAGCTGTCATTCAGCAGCCTCAGGTTGTAGGCCTCTTCATGCCTCCCTGTTAGGCTGCTCTCCTTGTTGGTAGAGCTAGCATTGCCTCCCATCACCTTAAAGGGTCACCTATGAGCATGCCACTCCCTTCTGAGAGTCTGAGTTCCCTCTCATTGTGAGGAATGAGTTCTCCGCTCCCCAGAGCTCTGTGATAGGTCACTCTCCTTGGTGGTTGAGCTAGTATTGTTCCTCTAAACTGAAAGGGGCAACCTATGAGCATGCTGCTCCCTTCTGAGAGTCTGATAGAACTAGCATTCCTCCCCTCACCTTAGAGGTTCACCTATGAGCATGCAGCTTCCTTCTGAGCATCTGAGTTAAGTTCTCCGCTTCTCCAGAGCTGTCATTCAGTAGCCTCAGGTTGTTAGGCCTCTTCAAGCCTCCCTGTTAGGTCGCTCTCCTTGTTGGTAGAGCTAGCATTGCTCCCCTCACCTTAGAGTGTCACCTATGAGCATGCCGCTCCCTTCGGATCGTCTGATAGAGCTAGCATTGCTCACCTTAGAGGGTCAACCTATGAGCATGTCGCTCCCTTCTGAGCGTCTGAGTTCCCTCTCATTCTGAGGAATGAGTTCTCTGCTCCCCAGAGCTCTGTGATAGGTCCCTCTCCTTGGTGGTCGAGCTAGCATTGTTCCCCTCACCATAGAGGGACACCTGTGAGCATGCCGCTCCCCTCTGAGCGTCTGAGTTCCCTCTCATTCTGAGGGAATGAGTTCTCTGCTCCCCAGAGCTCTGTGATAGGCCCCTCTCCTTGTTGGTTAAGCTAGCATTGCTCCCCCTCACCATAGAGGGTCACCTATGAGCATGCCGCTCCCCTCTGAGCGTCTGATAGAGCTAGCATTGCTCCCCTCACCATAGAGGGTCACCTGTGAGCATGCCGCTCCCCTCTAAGCGTCTGATAGAGCTAGCATTGCTCCCCTCACTATAGAGGGTCACATATGAGCATCTGAGTTAAGTTCTCCGCTCTCCAGAGCTGTCATTCAGTAGCCTCGGGTTGTTAGGCCACTTCAAGCCTCCCTGTTAGGTTGTTCTCCTTGTAGGTAGAGCTAGTATTGCTCCCCTCACCTTAGAGTGTCACCTATGAGCATGCCGCTCCCTTCGGATCGTCTGATAGAGCTAGAATTGCTCCCCTCACCTTAGAGGGTCACCTATGAGCATGCCGCGTCTGAGTTCCCTCTCATTCTGAGGAATGAGTCCTCTGCTCTCCAGAGCTCCTTGGTGGTCGAGCTAAGCACTGCTCCCCTCACAATAGAGGGGCACCTATGAGCATGCTACTCCCTTCTGGGCATCTGAGTTTCCTCTCATTCTGAGGAATGAGTTCTCTGCTCTCCAGAGCTCCTTGTTCATAGAGCTAGCATTGCTCCCCTCACCTTAGAGGGTCACCTATGAGCAAACCGCTCCCTTCGGAGCATCTGAGTTCCCTCTCATTCTGATGAAGGAGTAGTTCTCCGCTCTCCAGAGCTGTCATATAATGTTGTCAAATCCATGTTATGGCAAATGCACACGCTAAGGCTCTGTACACTTTCTAAAATCCATGTGGTGGTAAGATCGCACATCAAGTGTTCTGCGTTCTTTCTAAAAACCTGTACGGTAGGGATACGCGCAGTAGCTTTGCGCCCTTTCTTTGAGTTGGTCAGGCCCCGGTTTGTGCCTTGGGCCCCACTCTACCTTTTTTGTCCAATATTTTGGGTTTGAACAGTGTGTCGCTACCAAAGGGTCTGTTGAGACAGTTCCCTCAGCTCGTGCAGAGCAAGTGGTAGCCCCTGGGTGACCGGCAAGGACCTAGTTACTACCACTAGGTGCTTGGCCATATACCCTTAAAGGAATCTTTTTCTGATTCCAAGCCTTTGAGCTCTACCCTGGGTCTGGTAGTCCCGGCACCTAACAGGTAAAGTTTTAGGGCATGCAGTTCAGGTCTTTAGCCAAAGGGGATATTGTCACTGACAGCCATCAACCGTCCCAGGGACAACTCCCTTAGCCTGGTAGAGTTGGCTTAGTACTCGCCTTTTGCATGAAATTGGCTTGCGCTCCGCTCAGCATCGTAGCGCGGGTATATCGTTCCCCATAGCGACCCCTAGGGGATGCAGTTCGAAGTTCCCATGAAGGGGAACGTCTCAGGTTACGTATGTAACCATGGTTCCCCGAGTGGGGAATGAGACACTGCATCCCCTAGCCTGTGTGCCATGCTTCGGACGCAAGCTTCAGATGAAGAAGTTGATGATGTATTCTCCCGGCGCCCTTTATACAGTGGTTGTGCCGGTAGTGACGTCATAGGCTGTCGCCGGCCAACAGGTTGTGTTTTTGTATGTATGATTCAGACACGGGTCACGCTGACGGCGTTCCCCATAGCGACCCCTGGGGGACGCAGTGTCTCGTTCCCCACTTGGGGAACCATGGTTACATACGTAACCTGAGACATTCTTATGTAAATTAGGGTTCGTGATAACTTTGTAATACATATCATTAAAACATAAGGCATTTAAAAAAATATATAATTAGTTGGATATTAACAAACACTCAGTATAGTAACATAGAAATCACTTAATTTTCAGCATACTGTACAGATGCTTTGCTTACACACTGCAGATCAAACAGGCCTCACTAAAGAAAACATGAAAGCTGGGCAGAAAATTAAAGCAGAGCAAATATTTAAAAATATAGGAAAACAAAAGAACGTGTTTTTTATTGATGAATTCTGATGTTCTGAGTTTTTTTTTTGTTCACTGTAGTGTCAAAACAGGTTAACAAGAATGCTGTGTTAGTGCATTTGAAGCAATTCACACAAAATATGCATTAAGATTGGTTTCTATTCTGAATTATTCCCAATCTTGCATTATTCCCAATCCAAACAATAATAATTAGTTATAGTGTTAAAGATTAGCTATCAACAGAGGATTAAAAGCCAATAAATTACTATTTTTTGTATTATTTCTTTGAAAGTTTTTCTAAATAAGAAAAAGTTTTACAAAGCTAATACTATCTGAATAATGTTTAATAAAATGTTTAGTATTTTTTGTAGGGGTGGTCATAGATTAATTTTTTTAATCTAGATTAATCTAGATTAATTTTGGAATTAATCTAGATTAAAATGGCTCATTTGAATTCTGCCGAAGGCATTCAGAATATGTGTGCTACCCAAATAATGACTAAAAGTAAGTCTTTGAGAACGGGTTTCTCAAGCCAGGTGGCGCATTAGACCAGGGGCGCATCTCCTGTTTCCAAAATGCATCACAAACTGCTTGAGAAAGCTGTTCTACTATGATAATTGGTGATGAAAATAAACTATGTTCAATAAGATGTACTTGTGTTTACTAACTGTTTATTCAGTTAACATGAATTTTGAATTGTAGGCCTACATAAGAGGTCGTGATGAACTGTTTACAGTTTCCATTGGGAAGCTTCTTAAAAATAAATGTTCCCTGAAGCAAACCCGGCGGCTTCATAGCTGCATCCATGTTAGCACGTCACGTCTGATGTGGTAATTTCACAGTAACGTTAGGCATACACACAGGTTCGAAGCAGAGGGTGACACGGGAGTGAATTCTCAAGTTCACATGAGACCTAAAGCGCATCCTGTTTGCTTAAAAGCGCAACGTTTCGTTGTCATTCTGAGTGCACACAAATAAACGTAGTCTTTACAGATTCGAAAGATGTATTAGGCTACTTTTATCTGTATGACCAAAAATTACGGAGATTTTAAGAGCAAGTGAACGCACCGGAGCCTGTCCTGCAGCAAACGCGCTTCCACACAAACACTTCAATAGCGCACATTTCTCTAGGTTAACATCATATTGAGCGGCCATGTAAAGTTGCTACTACATACATCTTTCAGATGAAAAGCCATATTTGAGGTTGATGAATGATAGGTGAGCGTTTGGATGTCCTGTCCGATTGTATTACCACATAGACCAGCCGTTAACAATCTGTCCCATCACGGACTGCGAGCCTCTAGTTCGAAGACTCGTTCTCGCCCCCTACAGTGCAATTCGGCTAGGTATACATCCGCGCTAAAATATCAGGGTGAAAGTCATCATAGCTTGCGTAGTATAGACCCAGCTCCCAACCCAACTTTGAGAATAGATTAACGGCGATATTTTTTTTATCGCCCGATAAGAGTCTCACGTTAACGCAGCACGTTAACGCCGATAACGGCCCACCACAAATTTTTTGTAAAAATTATATTTTAATTTGGTTTATTATTATTTTTTTAAAAAAAAGGTATTTTATTTTATTTTCTTATTAATTAAAAAATGCTAAATTAAAATATATAATTGTAAAATAAAAATAAAATCTAATTTAAACATTTTCTATAAAAAATAAATTTAGTATTTATTTTATTGAAAATTATTTATATTCAATCATTTACCTGCATATCATATGATGATTAACCAGCATCAGAGACCCGTGAACATGCAAACATTTTATTATTTAAATCAATTTATAAAATATACTTTATAAAATATTTTTAGGTCAAAGGTTTGAGTGACAAAAAGTTTTTTGAAGACCTGAAAGTCCTCAATAAACAACAAAATGTAAATGGACCTGACTAATTTAATTCATATTGCTTCTATATTAAATCAAAGGTGTTTGAAATGATGCAAGTAGATGATGAATCACAATAAAGTAAATGAAATTATATGTAAGAGGATTAAACATTGCAATCACTGCAGCTCATCAAAACTCACCACAATGCGGTAAATGTGTGAGATGGGTACTGGTGCCATGCATTTGGGCAGATGGATGAAATGGATGATAGGATAATGGTGGACCGTGATTACTGTTCAACACAAAGCTTTGATTTTAGTGGAAGGAAATTAATGGAAACACAACATTTGCTGTGCCCCAACACAATCAACTTTGAGGACAGACCGACACAGTGGCTGGAACAGTAGAGGTGACAATCAGATAGCTTTGTTAAAAAGTCATTTCACAATCAATAAATTATGATGGACACCATTAAGTGTTCGTTCATCATTCTCAACGGCCCCATGCAACAAAGATGTTTAGGTTTCGTGAAAAAATAAAAGGAAACGTTAAAGCACAGAAGCACCTGCTTGACACCACAGCTCCCAATTAGAAAAAAAAGGTTGGAAAGAAAGAAATATGAAAGAAAAAAGGCATGATAGACAACGAATGTCCCATCATTTGTGAAAAAGAAGTGCACTTGTAGTGTGTTCCGAAGCTTAAAAGCATGCATACACACACATATACTGTATGTATGTATGTATATATATATGTATATATATATATATATAACATACTTGAAGATAATATAATATTAATGTATTTATGATAATAAATAATTTTACTAAGGGTCAAATTAAAAGCATACATACATATACATATAAAAATACATTGTAAAATGTATGTAAAATTATTCCATATGAAGTATTATAGTAATACAATAACCATATAATAATTAATAAAATAAAGAGCATCTTAAGTTTAAGAGAATATTTAATATGTAAAACAATATAAAATATATTATTCATATTGAAGCATTATATTAATAAGTATAGGCCTATTTGTAAAATTTTGCACCATGCAAATACCATGAAACATATATTCAGTTAGTGTATCATATGAAATATTATTATAATATTTATGATAATTAATGAAATATAGGGACGCTGTTAATAAGTGTTTATATATATATATGCACTGTTTTAAAAGTCTGCTAAAGTGCACCTCTTTTTCAGCAGGGATATCCAAGCAAGCATGGGTACCTGTAGCTGCTTGAGTGTAGATTGACCCCAGGATCGAGCCCTGATGCACTCTGTATAATGTAATTATATAGGACGTGTCGGGACTGAGCCCCAGACATCCATAAACTACGTGCATCACCAGATACCGAAAGGTTCTGTTTTTCTGGACCTGCTGCATTTGCCACTTCAATCAAAAAACTGTCAAAGGCAGAGCCATCCTCAATGGTCCAGGACACATTGAAGCTATCCCAAGATACATCAGACACACTCAGACTGCCAATCTGCGACCATCTGCTCCTCTGACGGACAAAGAAATCAGACATGAGTTATTGTCACTGAAATTAATTACATTTGCATAATGAAATGAGCTGAGCTTGCCAGTGCCACTGGCTTAACGTAATGACAGATAAAACAGTTAATAGAAGGAATGAAATGATATGGATAAAGGACAGAGAGACGGTGTTCATTCATGTGAGAAATAATCACTCGGAATGATCAGATAAAATATTATATTAATTGTATCATGCTATAATCCCAAGGGGAGGCTTCTCGTGAAAAGTTCAGAAACAATTCTGCAAGTGTTTTGCGGCATTAGAGGTACTGAGATCACATCTCGGGTAATAACTAAAACGTTAAGTGAATTTGAGTTATATATGAGGAGGAAGTGAATTTTGAACAATATTGGATGTTTAATATACACTACAGTTAACAAATTTGGGGTCGGCAAGATTTTTAATGTTTTAAAATAAGTCTCTTCTGCCTTGTTAAGGATACATTTATTTGATTCAAAAATACAGTTAAAAGCAGTAATATTATGAAATATTATAATTTAAAAGAACTGCTCTCTATTGTAATATATTTTAAAAAGTAAATTATTCCTGTGAATCAAAGCTGAAATTTCAGCATTGTTACTCATAAAATCCTTCTAATATGCTAATTTTATGCTCAATAAATATTTCTGATAATTATCAATGTTGAAAAACAGTTGGGATGCTTAAAATTTGATGATACTTCGTTTCAAAATTCTTTGATTAATTTAAATATCAAAAGAACTGATTTATTTGAAATATAAATATTTTGTAACCTTTTTAGGGTTATTATAATTAACTAAGACAAAAACTGTTCTAATTCTGAATATTTTTATTTTTATTTTTAATTAAATATCATTATTCCATTTTCATTATTTAAAATATAACAACATTAAAAAAAAATTAAAAACATTTATGACTTTGGTTCAGTTGAAGTACTAAATAACAGAGTATATTAACTAAAATAACTAAAAACTGAACAAAACATAACTAAAATTTAAAAAATATATACAAATAAAATCTAAATAAAAATGACAATCACAAAACTATTAACAGTATATCAATGGATATATCTATAACAGTATATCTGAAATAACACTTATTTAATGTGTCCAGTTGAATAAGGTATAAATATATATGTTACTGACCCCAACATTTTTTAATGCTAGAATTCATCTAAATATTTAACATACATAAAATGACACTCGTAAGTGCAACAGCAGACAAGCTAGAATTATCAACAGCGTTTCAGTTTTCCTGGACTGCTTTCATTATAGTCATGGTAGTCCACAGGAAACCAAAGTCCCACAACCATTTTTCAAGCAAACTAGGTGTGGTTTCTTGGTGTGTGCCCAAAAGTAATTTAGACTAACCAAATAAAACCGAACTGTGACGTCAAAAGACTTGGGTATGCATTAAACCACTGTGGTGTAAAAACACTATTTTTCCACCAACCCGTCTAACACATGCAGAATTGCTCTCAAGATGATGGGATAGCTTTTACTTTTTAAGAATGACTTTAAATGAATGAATAAAAGAATGCCATTTGTATATTATGAATATTGGAGTTACGGTGGATGATGGATGACTGTGGTTTCTGACGCTCATGTCCATGTACCCTGTCTTGATGTGAACATTGACTGGTTGGGATTCTCGCCCTCCTTCATCCCATACAACGTAATCTCATAAAGCGTGTCAGGGTTCAGTCCATCTACATGGACCTGCCTGGCTTCTCCAGACACTTCAATAACACTGTCTTTGGACTTATTTGATGTTGAGTTCAACTCAACGATGAAGCTATCGAAGGCTCCATCAGGAGCCAACCAAGACAGCCTTAACCTATTCCTGCTCACATCAGTGACGTTTAGGTCACTCGGAGGCCCTTGATTTCGGGCCCTTGAGTTTATCACCTGAGGCTTCAGCTTTAAAATCCTCTGTTAAAAGAGTGGATGGTAGCGAGTGATGGCTGAACCTCCGTATGGAGGCTTGGTAGCGTTGTTGAAACACTTTTGAAGGTCAATGCAACAACATCAGGAGAGGTAGACTTTGGTGCTATAGAGGAAAGTATTCAGTGTGTTTAAGGTCAGAGATTAAAGACAAGACAAAATGAGCAGAGATTTACCTGTAAAACAAGAGGTTAATTAATCATTAACTAACTGCACTGTTAAAACATGATATATAGGCCTACATTTTAATCTATTACTCTCCTGTTTATCCTGGGAAGTGGTTTTCTGATTATGCATGATAAATTACTGCAAAATGTATTTCTTTTGAATTATCAAAAGTACATTTCTATATTTGTTTTTACATATTATGATGGTTAATCGTATTCTAACTGAAGTGCCATGAGGGGCGAATTCACTAAACACCACTTTAACATGTATATGTCATCATGTATGTCAGAGTTGTTACTAAAACCAAAACCATTAAAAAAATAAATAATAAGATATGTTCCCTATCTGTTGGTCACTACGAGTTATGTCATGATGACATAGGGGATTTACTTGGAAGCCCCGATCATCTGAGAAGATGAGAAGAGTTGCTGATATCCACAAAGCCATTCATCTTTGTTTTGTTCCTGGTTGGCGTAACAGTGCGATCAGCGGAGTCCCTCTCATCAGCAAATCCCTGGGCACTTCAACTAAGAGACGCAAATTCTTAAAGAGCAAATTACCGGACGATCGCATCTTTTTCAATATGCGTTTCGTCCGTGTCCTTCTGGTTGCGGTCGTTTCCTGTCTGCGGATGACGGACACGATCGTTGTCTTCAGTGTCTGGGCTTCCAACACGTGAAGCGCGTTCGGTGGATGACTCATGGGCCTGTAGTGGGCATATGAGCATGATTCGCTGCGATCCTCGCCTTTCCTTTCTGAAAGGATTGGCAGCCTCTGCCGCCACCGTGCTGGTCTCTCTGCGAGCAGAGGATCGCGGCTGACGCTCTGGAAGATCCTGAGGGTGACAGTAAGAGCCTCTCTCGCAGGGTACGTCCCCACGGACCTCTTACTCCTCACGCAGCGAACATCCCGTCCGGTTCCCCGGTGATTTCGCTGGTCCGTCCCATGGGGCGCCCAGCATTTCATTTTGTGCGCCATCTGTAGATAGGATGTTGATCGCAGCATCGGGGGATGGGTTCACGTCCTCTGAGGATGAAGGTGCGGTGGGGCTGCCCCCCCCGGGTGTTGTTGCCACCACTGCACCGGACCCAGAGCTGACGGCCATGCTTGCCCGGGCAGCCGTGAGTATCGGGCTGGAGGTCAACAGACCGCCCAGTCCCGAGCCCTCACGGCTGGATGATTGGTTTCTCGGAGCGGGGTGGGCTCACAACCGCGCCCTGCCCCGGTGCCTTTCTTCCCGGAGGTGCATGAGGAGCTGACGAAGTCGTGGATGGCCCCTTTCACAGCCAGAAGCCGCTCGTCCGCCTCCTCCATCCTCACTACCCTCGACGGCGAGGCTGCCAGGGGGTACGCGGGCATTCCCCAGGTGGAGAGAGCGATCGCTGTGCACCTGTGCCCACGAAACGCCGCCACTTGGAGGAACCGTCCGCGTCTCCTGTCCAAGACCTGTAAGCTGGGCACCAAGGTTAGCGAATTTGCGCTGGGGCGGTAGGAAGTTTGAAACTCTTGCATGGCATTTGTCGGTCACGCGCTCGCTTGTCAACATCTGCATGCCACAAGGTTGTGACGGGGTTCAGCTTGTGGCGCTTTCCATAGGATCCCTATGTCGTCACGACATAACTCGTAGTGACCGACAGATAGGGAACTTCTAGGTTACGTACGTAACCCCCGTTCCCTGATGGATGGAACGGAGACATCATGTCCCCATGCCACAATCTTGAACCATTGATGGTTTCCAGGGACTCGTCTCGGCTCCTCAGCGTAAAACCTAATCAGTGGACGCACCTGTCGCCCTTTTATACCCGTATGCACGGGGAGTGGCTCAGGTATGCAAAATCCACTAGCCAATTTCATTGGCGTTTTCTCTTTAGTCAGAGATGTTCGGGGCTTCCAGGTAAATCCCCTATGTCGTCACGATATAACGTCTCCGTTCCCTGGGGTTACGTACGTAACCTAGACGTTACTTGAAATAAAATAAAGTAAATAAAATAATAAATATATACATACACATGCAAACACGCACACACACCAAAAATGAAAACATAACATACAAAAATAAAAGCTATTTTAAAATATAAAGTAAAAACTAGGCTAATAGTATCTCTCTGATATTAAAATAACACTGGCATTTGTCATATTGCTCACCAAAATTCTAAGAGAGAAAAAAAAGCTAATTAAGCCAATCTCAGGACCAATAACAGTTTATGCATTGTGATTATTTTAAGGAATAAACGAACTGCATAGCATTGGCACTGTGTGTAAAGGGAGTATTTAAAGAAACATTTCTTAGTGAATTCACCCCTCAGTTTCTCGATGTAAGCTGAGATTTGAGTTACACTACATGCAATATAACTCAATTCACATGCAATGATGTTACGCTTATTTCAATCTACATGCATGTATCTGAAAACATCTGACATTAATGACCATGAGCCATTAATTGCTGAAGTGTCCAAGTAGTCCACTAGAGTGGAAGTACATGGGATGCTTCAGGCTGATGGATAATCCATGCAGACCTCGAGATGTTTTGAGGAAAGGACATGCATGAAGTCGATTTGAAAGTTTGAAGAAGTCACAAACAATATCTCTGCTCATCAGCCTTTCATGCATTTTTTACCAAATAGTTTAGTTTGTTATGAGGATTAATCATTTTAACCACTGCAAAAACTTGTGGATCGTGTATTTCCTTGTCTGAGCCAATGAGCAGCTATGCACTGGACTGGGTGATATGGTAATATTCACAATGTATTCACTTAATTAAGCAAAAATGTAAAATACTGAGAAAAAAAGGAAAAAATATAATTTAGTAAAAGCAACATTACAATTCAATGCCTTAACCAATATCTGACTTATGGAAGTCAAGGACGCCTCTGCATGGCATTTTTATACAGCAGGCCATATGTGACCCTGGACCACAAAACCAGTCTTTAGTCACTGGGGAATATTTATAGCAATAGCCAAAAATACATTGTATGGGTCAAAATGATCAATTTTTCTTTTATGCCAAAAATCATTAGGATATTAAGTAAAGATCATGTTCCACGATCATATTTAGTGAATTCCCTACCGTAAACATATCAAAACCTAATTTTGATTGGTAAATGCATAGCTAAGAACTTAATATGGACAACATTAATGGTGATTTTCTCAGTATTTAGATGTTAGCACCCTCGGATTCCATATAGTTGTATCTCTGCCAAATATTGTCCGGTCCTAACAAACCATATATCAATGGGACGCTTATGTATTCAGTTCTCATATGTTGTAGAAATCTCAATTTCGAAAAATTGACACTTATGATGACACTTTTGTGGTCCAGGGTCACATATTTGTGTTATTTCAGGCATTAAAATGTTTGGTTAAAAATGTAACATTTATTTAATATTTTCAAATCAATCAATATTTGTCTCATTAAAAATAAATGAATAAACAATATCTCTTGAAATAAACAACTTGAATTTGATACAATAATTGTTAAAATGATGGCTTCTCTTATTGAAAAAAACTAAATAAATAGTTACATTTAAATTGTAAATTGCCCAAATACCATCCATATCCAGTTGCATCATCATCATGCACGTCTTTGTGCTCTACCATATGACAAATGGGAGCAGTTGTATGTCATGCAAAATGTGTCATTCCATTCTTAAACCTATGAGTTTCACAAAAAAAACCTTGTAAACTTTTACATTTCTTAAAGTTGTAAAGGCGCTTACAGATGATTTGAAACCCAAAAAAGTGTATACACTGTAACTGCAACTGCTTCTAGTAGTGAAGATCTTTGGTTATTTGATATTCCATAAAGCCTTACTTGGTACTCCGTGGAAGCCTTTAGGCCACGTATTTAGTGGTGTTCACCTCCGCATGGAGATGAACCTCCTCCTTCCATTTCCCTGAGAAATCTTTAAGTTCTACAGTGTAACTATCATAGCCAGCGTGTTTATTGACTCCCACGCAAGATCAAATCCTTCGGATGTGACATTAGACATGGCCAAGGTGCCAGTGGGATCCCCGTATCCGCTCCCAGAGAATGGGATCTCGGAGTTGTCGAGAGACACAAAGCTAATGACATTGTCATCGGTGCCTTTGGCTGAACCGAGCTCAGGAAATGTGTTTGCTTGATAAAAAGTAAAAGATGCTACAAGAAAAGACAAAAACATATGACACTTGGGAAACGACTGATAACACGTGCAAATCCCTTCATTCAAGACCAATTATGATTTAATATCATCTCTAGATGGTTTGCTTGGTTTATCAGCAAAAGCCTCACACTGTTCCCTTACCAGGTGCAACATTAAGCTTCCTGAAAATGAAAATCCACACTTACAGCTAATTGGGAGATACGTGATGTTATATAACAGAACTTTGACCACTGAGATTGCATTGTGGGTGGGGTTTTCCACAAACTCAGATTTACATAAAGAGCTTCCATCCTTTGTGGTGTTGCAGCTGGTTTGGACAGTGTCAAAAATTAAGACCGGAAACATACTTTACTCAAGTACACAAATGTAGACGTGAATACTTGGCCAATGCACTACAAGTATATGCAGATCTGTTGAACCTACTAATAGTTCACCCAAATAATAAACATTTGCTGAAAATGTCTCACCATCAGGTCAGCACATGTTAAAGCATGTAAATGAAAATGTACTCACCCTCAGGCCATCCAGGATGTAGATGAGTTTGTTTGTTCATCAGAACAGATCTGGTATAATTTATCATTACATCACTTGCTCTGCAGTGAGATGGGTGCCGTCAGAATGAGAGTCCAAACAGTTGATACAACATCACAATAAACACCACTCCAGTCCATCAGTTAGTGTCTTGTGAAGTGAAAAGCTACATGTTTGTAAGAAAAAAATCCACCAAGACATTTTTTAACTTCAATCGTCACCTCTGGCCAAAATGTCCACAATCCATGAAGCTTCCCTCCAGTGAAAAGTACATCCCCCATTTTCTCTCACATCAAAATCCACCAACATAATAAATATTTTGGACTGTTATGGTGCTTGATCTGTGCATATTGTCTCCTGATTCAAATGAGATGCCTTTTTACTGAAGAAACCAATATTATGGATAGAGAACTCGTATTTTAGATAGAGGCAAGGATTTGAAGATAAAACATGTCAATGATGAATCTCTTTTTTACAAATTCACAGCTTTTCCCTTCACAAGATGTTAACTGATAGACTGGTGAGGATTACTTGTGGATTATTGTGATCAGCTAATTGGACTCTCATTCTGATGGCACCCATTCACTGCAGATGATCTGTTGGTGAGCGAGTGATGTAATGCTACTCTAAATCTGTTCTGATAAAGAAACAAACTCCTGATGGTGAGGACATGTTCATTTAATATGCTTCAACATGTGCTTATGCATTGCATTGGCGATGACCAATACAGTTTCTTTATGTTTTATACTTTTATCCAACTTATTTTTAAATGCTATAAGCAATTTTATGCGAACACACTTTTTTGTCCAGCTAAAATAACTGGAAGTGGCTGAAAACCCTGAAACCCTGCACTCTTACAGTACATTAAACATATGATGTACTGTATAAACATGGCCAATTTCAGACAATTTGCTAACCAAGTAGAGAAAACAGATGAACATTTTTTTTTAGGCAATTTAGCAATTTGCATTTCATTCATGTAGAGAAAGCAACAAACGCATGCATGCAGTGCAGAACGAATTGCATTCTGAAAGAATTTGGAGCATAACGCCAAACAAATCAAACGCAGATAGAAGTGTTGTATTCATGTCTTGCATAGAGTATGTTTTCAGGGTCTAAAACTGATGATTTTAAATAGATATTTGGGGAAAAAATGCAGAGAGGTTAGTTATGATCAATTTCACACAACACAATCTTTGTTGTCCACACCTGAAAACAGAACATTGACATTATCATGTTGGACAAAAACAAACAAAATCAGCTTTTACACTAGGAATCGCTCACCTGTGGAGGCGGTGGCGGGTGGGTAGCAGGAGCGCTTCTCCTCCGCCCCGCGTTCTGCCACGAGGGTGACGTGTAGTGCATGCCAGGGCTCAAGCCGCTCAGGGTGTAGGTGGTTGCGGTAGCAGGCAGCTCGACTTCTTCCCGTCGGCCATCGGCAGAGACGAACGCTAGCCTGTAGGTAGAGATCTTGGCCCTGGGCCTCTTCCAGACCAGTTCCAGGGTGGTTTCGGTTGAGTCTTGCACTTCCAGGTCTCGTGGCGGATCTAGATCTGTGTGGGTGGAGGTTCAAAAGGACAGCACAAAAGACACATTCATGTCAGAAAAACTGTGATGGCGTCGGCATGCAAGAGAACGGAATCAAAAAGACTGAAGAGATAAAGACTAGTCTGTCATCTTCTATTCACTCTCATGTCGCTCCAAACCTGTTTGTCTTTTTATGAGGTTTTAGGATAATTTTTGTGATGCTTCATATAATGAATGTGAGTCAGACGTCGTCAAGCTCCCAAAAAAAGAAGAGAAAAGTTTTAAAAGTCATACTGGTTAGAAAGACATATCTGGGTAAGTTATCTCCTTCAAAATACAGTTATATTCATGTTAATTGCTCTTAGTTTAACTTTTAGTAGGCATCTTCATAAGAAAAAAACAGCATGAACTTATATAAAAGTGATACACAAGACAAGACTGATTTTTGAGAGATTCTTATGGACTGAAAATAAAATAAATAAATAATTAAATTATAATACATACATACATACATACATAGACAGTATATACATACTGTATATATATATATAATCATTCAGTCATTTTGATTGTCAAGTAAATGTATCTTAATATATCTAAAAAAAAAATTGCAGTGTTCACCTAGGATGCATTTATTTGATCAAGCATATAGTGAAATATTATTACGAATAATAAGTATTTATTTAATAATAATTTAATACATTTAAAAATGTAATTTATTCCCGTGATCACAGCTGATTTTTCAGCATCATTACATCAGTCTTCAGGGTCACATGATCCTTCAGAAATCATTCTGATATGCTCATTTGCTGCTCAAGAAACATTTCTGATTATTAGCAATACTAAAAATAATTGTACGTACAGAAAGTTAAAAGGAACAATTTATTTCAAATAGTCTTTGGTAATTAAATGGATTTACTGTCAAACACAGTGATCCCAAACGTTGGCACAGTTCGAGTCTGTAGCTGATAAAAAGAGAGCTGATCTCACCGGTCAGTGTGTTGGTGGTCGCTGGCTCACTCTCTCTCTCGTTCTGAACAGCTGTGACTCCGATGCCGTACTCCGTTCCAGGCTTCAGGCCTGCGGCACACAAAACCCGTTAATCCAGCAGATGAAACACTAAACTGATGCATTTTCAAGCAGGGAATGAAGGGAACATTTCTGTATTTTTAACATCTCTATTGTGAATATTTTTCCCTTCTTATGTGAGTTTCTTTTAATAGAATGTAAATCAGAGGATTTCTTTAGTAGTTGCATGCATTCCATGCACATCAGCAAACAAAGTGCACCTTGTTAAAGGGATAGTTCACCCCAAAATGGACAATTCTGTCGTTAATTACACACCCTCATGTCGTCCCAAACCCGTAAGACTTTCGTTCATCTTCGGAACAAAAATCAAGATATTTGTGATGGAATCTGAGAGCTATTTGAACATCCATAGAGAGCAATGATATTACCACGATCAACGCAGAGAAACGTAGCAAGGACTTTGGTAAAATAGTCCATGTGACATCAGGGGTTCAACCGTAATTTTACGAGGCTACGAGAGTACTTTTTGTGCGCTAAGAAAACCATAATAACAATTTATTCAGCAATTATTCTCCCCGAACTACCGTCTTCTGCCATTTTGGAGAGTGCCCCAGAACGTAATCAGCATTGTTCATATTCAGCATGCGCGCGCTTTATCCTGAACATAAACAGCACTGACTACTGAATACATTTTATTATGGTTTTCTTTGCGCACAAAAAGTATTCTCGTTGCTTCGTAATATTACGGTTATGTCACATGGATTATTTTACAGATGTCCATGCAACATTTCAGTGCGTTGATCATGGTAATAGCTCTCGGAATGCATCAAAAATATCTTAATTTGTGTTCCGAAGATGAACAAAGGACTTACATGTTTGGAACGACATGAGGGTGTGTAATTAATGATAATCTTCATTTTTGAGTGAACTAACCCTTTAAAGCAGTGGACTCCAACCCTGCTCTTGGAGAGCTACCATCCTGAAGATTTCAGCTTCGACCTCATTCAAACACACCAGAACCAGCTAATCAAGGTGTTCAGGGCTGCTTGATAATTACAGACAGGTGTGTTGCAGCAGGCTTGGAGCTGAAGCCTGCAGGACGGTAGCTCTCCAGGAGCAGGGTTGGAGACCCCTGCTTTAAAGAAATGTCCTGGAAATAAATATATTAGGGCTGCCCTTGACCAAAGATTTTTCTGGTCGACTAGTAGTCGTTAATTTTAAGCATTAGTCGACTAATTGCACATTTATTAATTGCCTACATAGACTATAAGCTCTCAAGCACATGCATAAAGCTTGCCACAGTACACCGCTGAAGTAATGATTATTAATGTGTCAGGGAAAAAACAGTAAGGAGACTGCTTTATCATTTTAATAATTTATTGATAAACGAGTGCTTTCTTTGTTTTCATTTTAAGAGATTTTACTTCAAAAAGAAATGTAGAAAAAAATAACAACAACAAAAACAAGACAAAAATACAGAGGACGTATTGCAACTAGAAAATAAAGTACAATTCTTAACATTCTGCTCAATAGCAGTAGCACGGTTTTACCTGTAATCGTGGCCCATGTCGTGTCTCCAGCTCCTCTAGAGAACGTGTCTTCACCATGAGCTCCTCCTGCGATCGGGCCGTATTTGATACGGTATCCGTCGATGGATGAGCGGCTGTTTCTCCATTCCAGTGTGATGCTGCTGTCAGTCTGATCCACAGCTTTGAGGTCAGTGGGGGCATCCAGACCTGAGACACACAGAAAACCACCACAGTATCATTAAAACACGGCTTTGTGAGAAACTCTCAGCAAGCTATACATGTAGTCTGTAAGCCTTCATACCCGTGGTGAAACTCTCAAAGATGGGCTCGCTGGTCACGTCTCCCCTCTTTGAACTGAGAGACAATCTGTATTCAGTGTCTGGTTTCAGGTCTTCCAGGCTGTACTGCGTGTCTGTGGCCGGGAGATCGACGTCTCGATGGAAGTAACGGGTCTGTGCTCGGCCCGTACGATACCCTGAACCCGTCCACCTCAGTCACGGGCCTGGACCAGGAGATCACTGCAGACTGGTCTGTCACATCGCCAACATCAATCTGCCCCGGAAAATCGATTCCTGCAGCAAGAGGGGTGATGTATGGTTATGATGAGAATTATATTCAGTTAAGATAATGGGTTACACGTTAGATGTACTTACTGTTATAATAACAATACATTATGCAAAATTACATGCAAGTAAGCCAAGCCCTAACCATACAGTAAGCACATGTAGTTCATTAATATTACTCACCTTAAATAAAGTGTATACATGGCACAGTATTCATTTGGGTAATATGAGTATGTATAATTGATTCTGCAGTGATTGCAAGGATAGCTTGTTTTTTGTCACAAAATATTGCTCATCAGTTAATGTTAATCAGTCAATGTTAAGCTATTATTGTACAAGCTTTCTATTCTTGTTTTTATTTCATGTAAAATAGAGTACTCAGTGGGTGCAATGGAACTGCATGCAAAAGAAATGGCAAAAAACTGTATAGAATCAATCTAATCATCCATCTGTGTTAATATCATTAGACAACATGAGCTCAGGCTGATGCAAAATGAGTTTCCACACCGCAAATACTACGTTCCTTTCCTTAAGCAGGGCAAGTTAATTAGCAAACTGAAACGGCATCTGAACACAAGCCAAACCTAACACATATTTACTGTCTGTGAAAAGCTTCTACGACTAAAATCAGATAATTGAACCTAATGCAAAATTGCAAGGAAGAGCAAATTGGACCTATAATATAGTATATATATATATATAAGAATTATGAAAAATTCCAAATTTATAAACACTAGAATGCCATGAAGAAAAACTTGTGTGTTGTGAATATGCAAACGCTGCAGGTTGATATTTAGAGTTACTGGTTTAATAAAAAGAATAACTCTTAAGTCTGAGCAAAAACCACAGCGATGCTTGACTTAGCAAACACCACTTATCAACTTGATTCGGTCTTTTCAAGTCAGTTAATATCTACAGAATTATTTAATGTGGTAAATAAGAGTTAATGCACTGAGAAGCACACATTTGTGATGGAGATCTCCAAATCTAGAAATCTGAGCACGTTTACAGGCAGTAAAATGGGGCAAATACACTACTGTGAGAAAGCAAGGACCTTTAGAAATAAAAATGTCTTATTGGTTGTTATCAAGGATCTCATGTGTGCAGAGGCTGTAAATGTTAAGCCAGACACACGGATCGTCCAGATTTCTCACGGTTAAGCACTGAATTGGGATGTTAAAGCATTGTTTACCGGCCCACATGGGATGTTTAAATGATAGCCCCTATTCTTCTTGGCCTTTCCAAACAGCAGGCCTTCACATTCTTTACTGCTGAGCTAGTTTCACCTTCAACCTCCGACACTTTAGAGACGTTTAGCAGATGTAGATTAAGCCAAACACTCCAGTCAATTACCGGACGGCTTCAATTTAACTTGGATCATGACACAGACAATAAACCAGAGGAACGGTGCATTACTTGTTACTACAGTCGAGCTTGTTCCGGGTCCTCTGGTGTTGTTCTTTATGACTGACAAAGTCACTTCATACTCCTGTCCCGGCCCGAGTCCCGGCTGCTCAAAGTTGGTCTGGGTAGGTGTCAGATTGTTCACGATCTTCCCGTTTTCTTCCTTCTGTTATTGAGAAGATAGAAAAACATGCATTTAGCTTTATTTACTATTTACTATTTATTGTTTTTGCAAAACCTGTAATGTATTTAAGAGAATGTATAGATCGGTAGTTTGGAACCAAAGGACCTGTAATAACAATAAAACATTAAATGAAAAATAACAATGAAAAACTTTCATCGTCCGTAAAAGGCTTCTATTCTTATATGCAAACATCATTTCCTAAATATCTATTTCTGGTTCTTCACATCTCACAAGTTTTCATGATTTAAAATAAGATAAAACAAACATTAAAATAAGCCAAAGCAAATAATCTAGAATTCTAGATATTTCCTGCATTAATTTACTGCCCTCAACAACCTGAAAATAAGAGGTAGTTTAATAATAAAAAGATTTTTAGACTGAAAAAGGCATATCAATTAATAAAAATGTATAACTCGTTGGGCACTTTTAGAGTGAGTATACATTTTTATAATTATGCCAAGTTCTAAAATATTTATAGATTAATATATCTAAAATACAGTCGAACTGTTATTTAAAAATATAATAATAAATACAATAAATAAACAAAATATAGTACATCTAATAATATAATTTTAAATACCATGGAGTCAACTTATAAAACAGAGATATTTTATAAATAAAATAACAAATAAATAAATAGTCAACTAATAAATAAATAATAAATAAATACATACATATTTGGTGTATTTCTGACCCAAAAATTATAGTTTGAAAAGTTAAACATACAAAAAAATAATGAAAAATCTTAACAGTTCAAATATAGGCTTCTATTTTTTGATTATTAAAATCTTAAAACTCCATGGACACACTTATAATGAATTCACATTTCATTTTTTGTAGCTATGGTAACTTCTGAAATATTTTATTGAGAAGAAATTTTGTCAAATAAATAAATAAATAAATCCTTGGAGTCAAAAAAGGTTGAGCGCCACTGATCTAGATGACCTCAAAACTAACAGACATTTACTAAAAGTCACAAAACTCCAATAATAATTGTTCTATAGTCTATATTTATACCCCATTACTGAAAGTCTTGATATGACAGTGTGTCATGCATCTACATTTTATTAGTTTCCTAAATGCTGGTGGCAGGAATCAACAGCACTGAAAGTGAGCAATAAGTTCGAACATCTGGGATTTCTGGAGCGCTATTAAAGTGAGTCTTAATGGAGACTTTATGATTCAAGGATAGTTTTTTTACTGGCTTCTTAAACGAGTGTACGTATGAGCTCATGGCCTGCAGCTCTGACTCAAACGGAGAAAATGCCCCTTCACATCATTCTAATGAACGCTGATTAAATGATCCATTACTCTGTCTTAAATATGAGAGAGAGGCTCTGAAACAAGCTGCATGACCGTATAACCCTGGCACGAGGACCGGCTTTAGGAATAAACCGCCGTGTGAACACCTTACCGCAGTAAATCTACTGACCTAAAAGTTGACCATCTGGTACAGAGATACATTTGTATTATTAGTTTTACAGTCAGTTGTTAAACTAATGAAAGTGTTACAAGTATTTCGCATCTGGGGTATTTCAACACTTTTCATGCACTTTGTTTTATAGCCCTTCGTGAATATGGCTCTGAATTGCTTCCACGTCCTGGGAAGACGGTTTTTATGAAGTTAATGAAACTGAACTAAATTCCAATGTCTAGTGAGGCACCAAAAATACATTTTGTTGTATTTTCTGTCTCAAATACTTGCAGTGTTTTGGCAGTCTGAAGAGCAAAATAACTAAATACATATCCAATACTGATGAGGTCATAATTATTCAAATAAATAATTAATAAAAAAATAATTAAAAAACCAATAATAAAATTACAACACCTTAACATATCCTACAAATAATAATAAAAATTAACCCACCAAATAGGCATTTTTCCTATATGCAAACATAATTTTCTAAATTTTATAAATGTTAAATGTCTTCAATAACTTTTTTGTTTGCCATTTTCTTGATAGGTTCATATTTACACATTATACAAATAAACAATACAAAAATAATAATAATTTAATCATTGTATTATTATTATTTAATCATTGTATTATTTAATCATTGTATATTAATTATATTGTGTGACTCAAATTCTTCGAGTCTGAGGGGTTAAATTAATACATAAATCAATATAATTATGATAAAGCAATAATTATAAAATTAATTAATTAAATAAAAACTACTACAAAAAAAGAAACATTCTTTAAAAACAAAGATAGGTTCATATTTACCCTTTAAACAAATGAAAAACATGAAAAGAAACCTGACGAATCTGACGTACACAGGTTTGCCTTTCAGGTCAAATGTTCTTGTTTTTCAAGAACTCTGACCCTTTTGTTTAGGAGAAGCCAAAGAATGTATTAAGAATGTATTATCTTAGGCTAGATCAAATCGGATTTTGACAACCACATTCATATTTTGTTTTAAATCCATTTCAAATCATATTTTTTTGCGACGTGATGTGTATATAATCTACAGATGCATCTCAATTCTCTCATTTTGTGCCTTGATACGAGCCTTCAACATGGTCTCCCGTGAAACTAACCGTGTTACGGAAGATGAGCTCCCAGCCGTCGAAGGGTACGTTCAGCTGGTCCCACAAAACCTCCACAGATGTGTCACTGATGGATTTAAACGTCAGGCCCTCGGGCTGCGGTAGATCTGCAGGGAAGAGCAGTGGATCACGATATGAGAGCTCATGTGCAAATGTGTAGTGGCTAGTTTTTAATGCTGTTTAATATTCCTGTGTTCCTGTGGCTCAGTGGTAGAGCATTGCGTTAGCAGCGCAAAGGTTGTGGGTTTGATTCCCAGGGAACACATGTACTGACAAAAAAATGTATAACCCGAATTCACTGTAAGTCGCTTTGGATAACAGCGTCTGATAAATGTAAATGTAATGCTGTTTAGACAGATTTGCAGATTCAATGTAAAATTGCACATACAAATGCAATTATTGTCTGTATTACAGATGTAATAGGTTTATAAACAAGGTCTTAAGATGGAGTGGTGTAGCTTAGTAGTTCATGCAAGATGATTCTAGATGTTGTATATAATATGTGAACTTTTAAATTGCTTTGAATAAAAGAATCTGCTAACTGACAATAACAGACACGGGAGTGTTTAGGAAACCTGTTTGGTGACACTAATGACACTGAGAATACAAACTAAAGGCAGTAGAATAAATACTATCATGATGCAAATATATAAAATGTATAATTATTAAAAATGTATAATTATTATGACAATATAAAATAGAACTATTTAGATATTATAGTGATGAGAACTAAATAATTAAATTAATAACTTTGAATAATAAATAACTGATGACTAAAAACAAAAATATATTCTAAAATATATATATATAATAACGGTGAAAAATATTAATGGTTAAAAAAAAAGGCTAATTTCCCAATTTCTTCATTAATTATTTTGATGATAGAGTAAACCATGACCAGGGCATTTTCTTGACAGGTTTGAAAATACTATCACGATGCTAAAACATTTTATAATTTGTAATTTAGAATTATACTGTAATTATACAGTAATGTCAATATAAGAATGAGACTATTTTGATATTTAGTAATAAGAACTATAGAAAATGCTTATTTGTAATAATAATAAAAACAACAAATTAATAAATAAATAAAAAATATATATATAATCCTTAAACAAATGAAAACAGAAAAGACAATGTAAAGCATGAAACTCATTTTCTTTTCAGATTTTTGTCTCATACAAACATGCTATTCATTCATTTGCTCAAAGAACTCCTTAAGAATATGATTTTTTGCCATGCAGGTATTAGTATTATTGGGTAGATGATGGTACCCTAATTATGAGAATGGCATAGCTGCAGTGACAGAAAGTGCAATAACACTTTTCAGCAGTTTTATCTAGTGATTGCACGTGTGTGTATTTGTGTAAGCTTGACCAGGACATGTGAACATACATGTGGCTACTCTGGCACTGACAGGAACACTCTTCTTGTTGTTGAGGATGGCATAAACATTGATGAGATACTCGATTCCTGGCTCCAGCTCAGAGACGGTAGCAGACGTACGATCTCCAGGCACGCTGAAGTCTAGCTGCAGGCCGCCTGGTGACGTCGGGATGTACGTAACGAAATACTCCGTCACCAGCATCTCGTTCTTCCATGTGAGGTTCACCTTCTCCGTGGTCACATCCGTGATGGTCAGGTCTTCCGGTGGTGAGACTGGGAAAGATATTAAGAGTCATTTACATCACAGATGTTGAGACAGCGAACGGTCTTTGGTCCCAAGTAGTAGGAAAATTGTCCGTTTCCACTGTGGGGGCTGGAAACGAACTGCTGAGAGGTTAGAATCAAGCTAAACTGACTAAATTAACTTTGGGTTCTTATTAATGGCAGTTTTTGGACCCTTTGACATGAGTTTAAGTGCTGTCTGCGTTGACCTTCACCACTAATGGTCCTCTATATAAAGCTAATGGATTTCACAGGCACACATATGTGTCAGTTTACTGTCAAAGTACAAAAATTGAGCATGTTAAGCACTTTTCTGTGCAAAAAGAAGGATATAAAATAGTGTGTATGTACTAGATTTTTTATGTTTTTGAAAGAAGTCTTTCATGCTCGCAGAGGCTGCATTTATTTAATCAAAATACAGTAAAAACAGTTACAATTTAAAATGACTGTTTTCTATTTGAATATATTTTAAAATGTAATTTTCAGCATTATTACTCCAGTCTTCAGTGTCACATGATCCTTCAGAAATAATTTCAATAAGCTTATTTGCATGAATTTATTTCATTGAATTAAAGGGCTAGTTCACCCAAAAATGAAAATTGTCATCATTTACTCACCCTCAAGTAATTTCAAACCTGTATGAATGTCTTTGTTCTGCCGAACACAAAGGAAGATATTCTGAATAAAGTGTGTAACCAGGCTGTTTTGGGGCACCATTGACTTTCATAGTAGTAAAAAATACAATGGAAGTCAATGGTGCCCCAGAACTGCTCTGTTTCCAACATTCTTCAGAATATCTTCCTTTGTATTCAGCAGAACAAAGTCATTCATACAGGTTTGGAACTACTTGAGGGTGAGTAAATGAACCTTTGCCTTTAACTGACCAAGCTTTCGAACAGTAGTGTATTATATATCATCAGTAAGCCATTTGTGAGTCTTATGGGCTGCGTTTATTGTGCTTATTGTGAGTCTTTTGATGCCTGACAAGTTCCAGTTGGATGGAAAAGTGTATAAACTTTCTACATAACATTTCATTTAACAATTCATTGGAAGAAATGTTTGGAATAACATGAGGGCAACAAAAGTTTATTTCTGGCTGAACTATCCCTCTAGTTTACAACCATAAAATAAAAAAATATACCAATGATCTCGCTAACACTTGAAAAAAAAGTGTCTGCATCACCAGTACTAAGTAAGGACCAATGCTTTGCAGGGTTATTATTGTTAACTAAAACCATTAAAAACGTTGTTACTTTAAATTAAATAAACATTAACTGAAATAAAATGAAATATAAAAAAATATAAGTATTACATTTTTTACTTTGTAAACTGCATTGTGAAAACAAGACGTTTTATTTTCATGTCGTTTAACTTCAAGTGCTAAAATAACCTGTGCTGAGGAAAATTACATTTAAAGTAATGCATTACAATATTATGTTACTCCATGAAAAGGTTTGTTACTTTTCATTGGGAAGTGCATTATGTTACTTTTGCGTTACTTTTTGTCACCTGGGTTGGGCTTGCTTGTGTATTTTTTTCAACAAAAATCGCAAAAGTTATATTTTTGGCAGCTGTAAAGGCGCTTTTACACCAAACTTGAAAATAATAAGCCTCAGGCTGAAGGAATTTATCTAAACTTTGGGACAGGAGAGCTGTCAGCGAATACATGGGAACAAAGTAACTTGTATTACTTCTTTGAAAAAGTAACTCAAATATTTTGTTATAAATTTTAAAGTAATTTTCACATTACTATTTCCTTCTATTCTGATTATGTAATATAATTAATTAGTGATCCTCATGTCATTCTAAATCCGTCAGACCTTCGGAACATAAATTAAGATATGTTTGATCCATCCAGTGAGCTCTCGGACCCTCCCATAGACAGCAAGGATCCTTACATGACCAAGGTCCAGAAACATAGCAAGGAGATCACTAAAATAATCCAACTTTAACCACTTAACCAACTTTAACCAACTAGGAGCCCCTACCAAGTATTGAGTACATATACAGTAAATGAACAGAAGGCCAACAATTCACAAAAAAATGTTTATGAAGTATTCTAATTTGTTGAGTGAATTGGTGGGTTTTTGTTAAACGTGAGCCAAAATCATCACAATAAAAGAACCAAAGACATAAACTACTTCAGTCTGTGTGCATTGAATTTATATAATACACGAGTTTCACAATTTTAGTTGAATTACTGAAATAAATGAACTTTTACACAACATTATAATTTATTGAGATACACCTGTACATATTTTTCATTATAATTTTAGGTAAATGTTTAGTAATTTTGTTGTGTGATTTTGTCATTTTTAAATATTATTATTATTTTTCTTTAATTTATTTATATAAAATAAACTAAATTAAATGTGTTCCTGTGGCTCAGTGGTAGAGCATTGCGTTAGCTGCGCAAAAGTTTGTCGGGTCAATTCCTAGGGAACACGCATACTGATAAAATGTATAGCCTGAATTCACTATAAGCCGCTTTGGATAAAAGCGTCTGCTAAATGTACATTTTTATATCTTATTTTAATCCAGTTAACGTTTATTCCAGTAAACGTTGTGTTTTTTTTAGTTAACTATAAAACCCCAGAAAATAACAAGTAAACTTGAAATAAAAATGATCAAACATGGCAACATATTTAAAAAAATAAAAAAATAAAAAAAATTAGGAAAAAAAAAGTACATAAAATACGGAAATTATAAACAAATTCAAAATATGAATATATGAAGAGCTCTTTTCCAAAACGCGATAAACGCCAAATAAAAAAAAAATGAGTTTGTCATGCCATTTTGCTGTGTACTGAACCTATCAACCTATAGAACCTATTGTGTAACATCAACACAAGGCTGGTGCGACTGTCTTATAGTATGAGTCCCATATGTTGCATGTTCTCTTTTTTTTTTAAAGACATAAACCAACATAAAAAAAAGGATGGATTTGTAGCGTTTTGAAAAAATAAAAATAAAACTTGGAATTTATAATTGACAATATTGTTGTTTAATTTAACAATCATTGTTTAACATGTTCAGACTGAGCCAACAGACCATTTTAACAGGATAAATTGAATATTAACTAAATGTATGGGTCTAGGTAAAAAAATTTCCTTTTCTCTAAAACTATTAAAATGGATTTATAGCGTTTTGGAAAAGAGCTCTTCATATATATATAGTATAGTATATAAATGACTACAGTTACCTTCTGAGCAATCCTCGCCAATGTGGCCTTCATCGCAGACGCAGCGGCCATCCACACATTGCCCCACACTATTACAGTCATTCAGACAGCTTCTTTCTCCACAGGCGTCTCCACCGAATCCCTCGTCGCACACACATTTTCCATTGACGCAGCGCCCGCGGTTATTGCAGTTTCCAGGACAGGAGGGGACGGAGCAATCCAGGCCTTCAAAACCCTCCTGGCAAACACACTGTCCCTCCACGCAGCGTCCACGGCCGAGACAGTCATTGGGACACTTCCTCTGACTGCAGTCCTCTCCGGTGAAGCCTTCGTCACAAACACACTGTCCCGCGACGCAGCGTCCACGGTTCAGGCAGTTGTTCGGGCAGCTCAATTCACTGCAGTCTTCGCCGGTGAAGTCCACGAAGCAAACGCACTTCCCGTCCACGCACTGGCCTCGGCCGTAGCAGTCCGACGGGCAGGTTTTGATGCCGCAGTCCTCACCGCCGAATCCCTCTTCGCAAACGCACTGGCCGTTAACGCAGCGCCCGCGGTTGTTGCAATCATTGGGGCAGCTAAATTCCGAACAATCATGGCCTTGGAATCCGACGTTGCATTCGCAGCGCCCGTCAATGCAGCGCCCTCTACCGTTGCAGTTATTAGGACAGGAGAGCTTACCGCAATCCACTCCGAAATAACCCGTTTCACAAATGCAAACGCCATTGAAACAGCGCCCTCTTTGATTGCAATCATTTGGACAGGTCAAGCTGGAACAATCCTCACCGGAGTAGCCAGCAGTGCAAACGCAACGGCCGTCGATGCAGAAACCTCGTCCCGAGCAGTCGTTCAGGCAAGCGATCGCGCCGCAATCCTCTCCAGTGAAGCCTTTATCGCAATAACAAGTCCCGTTGTCACATCTCCCGCGGTCGTAGCAGTCATGCGGACAGATGAGCTCGGAGCAATCAAATCCAGTCCAGGGTTCATCGCAGACGCACTCACTATCAACGCAGCGGCCGCGTCCCAAACAGTTGTTGAGGCAATCCGTATCTGTACAATCGTCTCCAGAGAAGCCTTCATTGCAAATGCACACTCCGTTAACACAGCGGCCGTTCTTACCACAGTCAACCGGACAGGTCTCCATGCTGCAGTCCTCACCCGTGAAGCCATCGAAACACTCGCACTTTCCGTTAACACAGCGGCCCTGGTCGCTGCAGTCTCCGGGACAGTCAGGAACGGTGCAGTCGGGGCCCTTCCATCCGGGCTCGCAGATGCAGCCGCAGGTGTCTGTGCTGTGGTTTCCACGGCCGCTACAGTAGGGCTTCGTTCCTATAGCACCTACACAATCAGGAGATACAATTTATGCACCATTAGCGTTACCAAACTGAATTAAAAAAGAATGACTATTTACAGTTTTTGTTTTACAGATTTTACAGGTTTTTCGAAACACTTGGTCAGCCCCCTCTTTCAACATATGCCACTGATTGGGCTTTATTGCAATCATAATGCGCAAAGAGATCATTTTAATGGTGTTTACACTTTGTGAAGAAATCAACATAAGCGTTTTTTTGTCTCAGCATATTAAACTTGAATTGTTTTAACATTGAAAGACCTTTCAAATTTGACTGCCTGTAATATTGTGAAACCTTCCACCCTCAATAAAGATGTGAATCTCAAAGTGTGTGGAAAGCGAACACATACCTGTGGCCTGAGCACTGCAGCAGGTGGTTTCTGTGGCGCATTGCTCTCTGAGCGTCGACACCTCACCCTCCAACATCTCCAGCCGATTCAGGAGCTCCTTCAGGTCCGGCAGTCCCTCCGTACAGCCACACGCCTGCTTGGGGATGTTAATGCGGTGGGTGAAGACGATCTGATTACTGCTGTCCAGTGTGTGGTCTGTCACTTCTAAGCCAGATGGCGCATCCTTCTGTTCAAGATCCGCACCGGCGGGAGAGTCCAGATCCACTGAGCATAAAGAGCTACCGGGAACTTTGATGTTGTAGACGTGGTTAAAAACGACCGGTTTGGAAGAGATCGGAAGAGTTGCATTGTGTATGCCGGGAATCGTCAGAGCTTCCCGTCGGTGTCTGATCATCTTCTTTACCAGGCCAGCATGATTTAGGGTCATCAGGGTTGCCAAAACCAAACAGCTGAATGTCAGGCCTCCTGAACCCATGTTTCTGCACTAATGGATGCTTGTCTTGGCAAGAAGGCCTGCCTGGTGAGTTCTGGACAAAGTGCTGCTGTCTCTGAATAAGCAAACACACAAAACATGTAATTCAAAAAATAAAGAAAGAAAAATGTTACTCTAATTACAAGAATAAATAGAAAATGCAGAAAACATTTCGGGAAACCCATTCAAAGCACCACCAGTTTAGAAACAACTGTGGTAATTATTCATATTTTGAGTTAGTTTTTATGTTTTATTTCTGTTTTGATTTTAATTTCAGTAAAAAAATATTTTTTATTATAATATTTAATGTTTTAGTTTTAGTAATTTTAGTACATCAAGTTAAACTAAATAAAGAAATACATATATGTATATTTGTATTTATTTATTTAAGGTTTAATTTATTTCAAGTATGTATTTTTAATAGTTTTAGTTAACTAGGGTTCAAGGTTTAAGGTTCTTTTTATTCGTCACATACACAATTATACAGGATATAATCAGTAGTGAAATGTAAGTTAGACAGGGAATTGAAGAAAAATACAGCATAACATGAGGAAGGTGAGGAGAAAAAAAATAACCCCCAGACTATGCTCCTTGGGGAGTACAGTGTGAGAACAGGAAAAACACCTCAGCAACAAGCACATACACCATAGACACATGACTTTGCAACAGGGGAAATAATACAGCTCCAGCAAGCAGCCATCCGGTCCCGCAGCCACTTTTCCGGTGCTGGTCACAGACCCGCTTGTCAGACTGGCGGTTCAAAGCGACGGAGGCAAGGGATCGGGGGGTGGGGAGGTGAGTGCATATCTTTATATGTGTTTATGTGTGTAATCAGCAGGTGTCTGTAGAATGGGGGAGGAACGCAAGAGCGTCTCACTGCAGTGCTCTTCCCAGGGGTTGATTTTCCAGCAGCAGCCTTGGCCGAGGCCAGTGCTGGTACAGGGGAGCCAAAAAAGATAAGATTGCGATTGTTTAGTCTTGGGGCGAGTAACCGCATTCCAATTCCTCGGCTACTCTCTTTGTCCATTCAGGTCTCCAACACCATCAATTTTCCTTTGCAAACCCGTGAGCTTCTCCATGATAGAATCCATATTGCGGTTAATAGTCTCAGTCTCAATGATGACCGCTCTTCTCACTGCTTCAATCATACGGGCAGCCTTGTGAGGCTTTGGACAGCTGTTCCCGTTTTCTGAATTCTTCGATAACCCAGGGCAAAGCCTAATCCAATCAGTAGAAGACCTGTTATCATGGTTCCGAATAGGTAGATATCTTCAATATCCTCCACGGAAAGAGCCGCTAGACACATGATCCACCACCTCTCCCACGCGTCCATCGTATAGCCAGCCGCGAACGTTCCTTCAGGGCAGTCAGGTTCCCCCGAACCCAAGCTTCTCGTCGAGAAGATGGTGTCAATTGCGTTGAGAGACCAGTTGATCAAATCCATAATCTTTCAGTTTGGAGAGCAGTGCAGAGAGAGTCTTTCAATAGATGAGACGAGACAAGAGAGCAAGCAGGGAAAAATGTGACCGCCTCCGTTGAGTGCCAAAAGAGAAACTATAACCTTGATTTGAATGCATTACATTAAACGTATAAAAAGAAAGGTTCACAGAAATTAAAACGAGCACATAAATAAGTTCTTAGTCTAAATTCAGTAAAAAGCATTAAATGACAAGAACATTTCTCTTCATGCAGTGTTTAACTGCAGACATTCATTTTAAAGTGATAACGGATTGAGCAGAGCTGTCAAACAAAAAAAAATAAAATAAATAACTAACTAAGAAAATAAATAAATAAATAAATATATTTTTAAGGGATTGAAAGCCATTGGATGGTTTTTAAACAAACTGATTAAGCATTATGTGAGGGGCAGAGTTACTTGCCTCTTAAAAATATTGATAGCTAATATATAAAATGCATGAACTGAACACATGCCAG
This sequence comes from Oxygymnocypris stewartii, assembly GCA_003573665.1. Taxonomy (NCBI): domain Eukaryota; kingdom Metazoa; phylum Chordata; class Actinopteri; order Cypriniformes; family Cyprinidae; genus Oxygymnocypris; species Oxygymnocypris stewartii. The sequence continues at coordinate 40,891 of QVTF01020951.1, forward strand.
ATTAAAGTTTGCACCAGTTATTGAACTAAATTTATTGCCACTAAATCTTCCAGGACTATGCGGGACCATGGCTCATCACTATCAATATCCTTATTGTTGAATCATAAAGTATTTTTTTTCTTTCTCCAAGACACTCTGCCAGATTCCTACAAATATAGTCATTTTTTTGTCTTTGAGCATATTAATAAAATCTGCCTTTCCCGTCTGCACAATTGATCTGGGATGACTTCATATCTGGACATGGAGCTGTGTAATTTGTGGATGGTGGATGGAGGCCAGAGTCTCGGTCTCCTCCGCAGCGTGGGAACGCTCATTTGAAGCTGGTTCTGGATGTCCGTGATGCCTCCACATGTCTCAGATGTCTGAGCGTGTGCAATGTTGGAGAGGAAAACTCGACTGCAGGACCTCAGAGAGATTCAAAGGAGATATCACCACCTACACGACCACGGCCACAGGGACTTCCTGTCTCTGCCGCGTGCGTGAGCGGCACTTCCAAAGGTGGAGGAAACCAAGTGCAAAAGACATTTACTCTGAACAAAATTATAATTGCAACACTTTTGTTTTTGCCCCCATTTTTCATGAGCTGAACTCAAAGATCTAAGACTTTTTCTATGTACACAAAAGGCCTATTTTTCTCAAATATTGTTCACAAATCTGTGTAAATCTGTGTTAGTGAATGAGATAATCCATCCACCTCACAGGTGTGGCATATCAAGATGCTGATTAGACAGCATGATTATTGCACAGGTGTGCCTTAGGCTGGACCTGCAGTGGTGGAGGTAACGAATTACAACTACTCACGTTACTGGAATTAAGTAGTTTTTTACTTGTACTTTTTTGAGTATATTTTAAAGCTGTACTTTTACTTGTACTTAAGTACAAATTAAGCAAAATAATCTACTTCATTACATTTACAGAGGACTTAGAATAAAATATGAATAAAATATATTTTTTCAAAAATACTTTTTTTTTTCTATTTATTTCTTATGGTCTAAACAATGTAATGACATGAAAAAAAATACTACATTCACAAAACTTTTTTGGGGGGGGTCTCAGGAGGATATATATATATATATATACACAGAAATGTAAAGGTATTCACGGCAACCCGTCAAAATAAAAGTCCGGGGTTTTTTGAAGACAGTGCAGCAGAAATATGTGTTCAGCAGTATGTACATAACACTACTACTAATATTCTGAAAACTTAATTTTTTTAAGGAATGATCGCACGACATTTCTAACATGCTTTAATTTAATAGTAAATTCCCTTTGTTTGCAAAAAAAGTTTAATTTTCAATAATTTAAAAATAAATGAAATTAATAAATGTTTAATTTAAGCAATTTTATGTATCACTTTACTTCTTATTACTTGACTTAGATTTTATGAGATGAAAAAAGAAAGAAAATCGGCCAAACATATCGGCCCAAAAAATTGGCATCATATATCGGCCACAGGCTTCCCTGATTTCTAAATATCGGCATCAGCATCGGCCAAAGAAAAACCCATATTGGTTGACCTCTACTGCATTGTCTAGAAGAGAAATACCAGCTTAAAACTATAATGACAGACAGATGATAGTCACAGGTCATCTTTGTGATCAGCTTATGAATTACTTTCCCAGTTTTAAATTTATTTGGCATATGCATTTGCAATTGCATATTTTGAGCAGTCTATAATGATATGCTTGGAGTCAAAGGACTTTAATCATGGTAATAGGAGTAACCAGACAAGACCTCCTCATTTCAATGATGGCCACACTTTCCTGTTGCTAGAATATTGACTATTCAATAGAATAGAACAGAATATAATAGGTGCTGTAAGCGACATGTTTTGGAATAGCACACATACCATCTGTCAGACATCAGTGAAATATAGCAGGTCATAAGAATCACACCTGCGCCTTTAACACAACTATGCAAACAGCACACACACACACACACACACACACACACACACACACATACGCATAACACACACACACACACACACACACACACACACACACACACACACACACACACACACACACACACACACACACACACACACTTTTTTGTGAAAAGTGGGGACATCCCATAGGCGTAATATTTTTTATACTGTACAAACTTTATGTGCTATTGCCCTACACCTAAACTTAGCCCTCACAGGAGACTTTGCATTTCTACTTTCTCTCTTTGTATGATTTATAAGCGTTTTGAAAAGTGGGGACATGGGGAAATGTCCTGAAAAGTCCCCTTCACCTTGTAATACCTGTGTAATACCTGTGCCATTATACAAATTAATGTCCTCATTTGTCCCAAAAACGCGTGCACAAACACAGAACTCAAGTGGGAGCTGTTAGGAAACTAGCCAATTAGAAAGGCTCTCTGCTTGTCAATCATTTCTCTGAAATTATTCATATCTGAGAATCAGTTCAAACAGTCTGTATTAAAGGATCAATTTTAAACACTGATTTGTTTGTTAAAGTATAAAAAAAATATCAAACTGGTTAATCTAATTTATAATAAATACAATTATTTAAACATTATGACCATTCCAAAATTTGGTCTGTATTTTGTATTTTTTTTAGGGTGGGGGGTGGGGATTAAAAGACATGACAAATAAACCTTCAAATAGTATAATTCTTTGAGTACAATCATTTATAAAAAGTTATAATGCATTGCACTGTACATCATGAATAACTTTATCATGCATTAAAGATAAAAGCTATAATGTTTTACCAAGTTTTTATGTTTTTGATAGAAGTCATAGATAAAGTAAAAACTGTAATATTCTGAATAAAAAAAAAGAAAAGAAATTGAATAGATTTTAAAATGTAATTTTATCCTGTGATGTAAAGCTGAATTTTCCGCATCATTACTCCAGTCTTTGATCCTTCAGAAATAATTACAATATGCTGATTTGCTGCTAAACACATTTCTGATTATTATCCTTATTATATTATTATCCATGATTCTTTGATGATCACAATGAGTAGGTCAAAAGAACAGTATTTATTATATTTTAAATAAATACTAAGATAATTAAAAGTCTTACAGAGGCACAATCTTTTTGAATGGTAGTACTGTATACCAGAAAGATTTCTGCTATAGACCCTTTTTCTGTTAGTACACATTGTGACGTTTTTCTGTGGGCGGAGCTTAGGTGGAGGTAGAAGGATTGCCCCGAGCACTTCACTAACGCTAGCTATGTGTCACGGTCCTGCTGGTGTGCTTGGGCTGGCCACCGGATGTTTCTGTGTGTTGAGCACACAACACACAGAGTTGTTGCTTGTTGTTTGTTGTCGGTGCCATGTGCTCCCATGTCTATTGTCTGTCCCCTCCCATCTTGTTAACTAATCATTGTTTCAGTGGCTCCACCTGTGTCTCCCTCGTTACCCTCATTTGTCTCCCTATTTAGCCTCCTGGTGTCTGCAGTCCTGTGCTAATCCATTGTCTTTCGTGTGTGTTATGTTAAACTGCACAACAGTTCTCTGTCTGTCTGCCTGCTGGTTTTTCCTTTTCGGGGTGGTTTCTGTTTATCTTTGTTTTATTTTGTTATTAAAACCAGAATTCTCTTGCACTTGAGTCCTCGCTTCATCTCTCTTCTCACGTTCCCTGACACTATGAAGTTTTGTTAGCTTGTTTTTAACAATGACTGGAGAAAATCTGATTTCACCTGCACATGTAAGGTCACTCACTGTCCAAACCGCGACTGTTATTTGAAGAAGTTAACTTTAATGGACGAACCCAGATTGGCCAACCAGCTCATGCTCACGATTCTACAGGATTATTACAGGTTGAGTGCCTCACATATACAGAGAAACCTTAGGTGTATAGTAAAGACAAACGCACCCTGTCTATCTAGTCATCCGATCTATCAAAATAGGTTCGAGACACTTTTGGGGTAGGGGCGTGTTTGTTTTTTGGAGATTTAAAATATCAAAATTGGCTTCCAGAAATCGCTTACCGCACCTTTAACACCCTGAAATTGTCCTTTCTAATAATAAAGCCAGCTAGATTGATGCTGAACTAATAACCTAAACTATCTAACAGTCTAGAAATTCAACCAAATGAAGAACATTTCCCTTTGAGATTAAAACAGCATGTAAAACATTTGTATTGAAGTCAGGCAGTAACAAAAGCAACACACATAGTTAACAAGGCAGTGGACCAAACCACACAAGCAGATATCCACGGGATCTTGCTCACGCAGTGGACATTGTGTTGTCATAGGTGCATTGTGCATGTGGTTCTCATTTATATGGCTGCTGGTTAAATGAGCACCATCAGTAGTTGTAAAGTGCAGTACAAATGGAACAGCAGGGGAATATTAATCAATTCTTGTCCATGATTTTGTTGCATGCCTTCATTTTAAAGTCTTTTTTAATTTGATAAAGACTAGTCTATACATTTAAAAAGGTCATATACACAAGTATGAGCATGTTTATTGTCAGAATATTGTGTTGAATAATTTGATTTTTTGAAAGTGTTAAGAAGTTTCTTATTTTCACCAGGGCTGCATTTATTTGATAAATAATTTGGTTAAAAAAAACAATATCAAGCATTTTTCATTATGCACTGTAGATTGAAACAGAACTCTCAGTGGATTGCATGAGAATGTTCAACCTATCCATTTATCCTTTTCATGTAACATTTTTGAGCTTTTTTAGGTTTTTCTTCAAACAATTTCCCAGCTTCATAAAAATGCTTGAATAAAAAGAATGTATTATGATATTTAAGATGCATAGTAATCCAATTCTCAGTGCAATGACAGCCTTTGAAATGCATTAAAAGTGTATTAATGACCTGACAGAAAAGAAACGTTGCTGTCGTCGTTAGTAAATAGTTTTTAGGGTGTTCTAATAAATATAAATATAAATTACATTTACCTTTAGTCATTTAGCCGATGCTTTTATCCAAACTGACTTACACATGATGACAGTAGAAGCAATCAAAATAAACAAAAGAGCAACAATATGCAGGTGCTATAACAAGTCTTGGTTAGCCTAACACCGTACACGTAGCAAGGTGTTTATATATATATTAACAAGTAGATAGAATAGAAAACTAAATAGAGAAGGTTAGTGTTAGAGGTATTTTTTAAGATAACAAGCAGCTAAACGATTAGAGAGTGCTAGATTTAGAGGATCAAATAAATATGTTTTAGCCGTTTCTTGAAGATGAATCTTGAAGATTTCTTGTACAAAATCCTGCTAATTTTCATATTCTATGAGGCCAACCAGAGATAATAATCATCAGTTTGTGAATTCTTGCAATGCTAAAATTGTATGCTAAATTGCTTGGTATTTAGCTTGATTTTGTTTTCTCTTAAAAAAACAAAAGGCAAATTACAATCTATTAATCACATGGTTCATCCACTTAGAGCAGCTTGATGTTAAGTGCTTTGCATCAGGTTACAAAGCTGACATGGGAACCGTTCAGTTTATTGATCTTCTAACCTGTGACCCTTGGGTTCCCAGTCATGACCTTTAGCCTCATCCTCACACTTTAAAGTGTCCACTCAGCACTTCCACGTTTTTTCCATTACTTCAAACCCTAACAAGGGTCGACCCTGTGACCCTACAGCCCTTAAAGTTCAGTTGAAAATGACACTCGAGACTAATGCAAAAAGGATCTTCACCGTAACAGATGAATTTATAAGATCGTATTCTCAGCATGCGCACGATAAAGTTGAAATATACGCCAGTGTTTGGGTCGCTACGGTAGGTTTAGGAACAAAGGTATGAATTCAGTGTAGATCTAGTACAGTTCTTCCCACATTCTTTTAAAACACCAGGATGTGAATATATACAGCTGAGAATGAATTTCACAGGCTTTCCTCCTACATCTGGAGAAAGTTTATGGAAAATACCATTGTGTTGCTAATGCTAATCTGGCTACAGTTCACAGCATATTTGCTTTGCTACTTGTGACTAGGACTGGTGGTGTAGTGTATATACCACATAACAGAAATCTGTTAAGCGGCAGATGATCAGCAATACCATGAATGAAGTCAAATTCGATGTCATAATTACGACATAAAATATCATAATTATGACTTACTATGTCTATGTTGACTTAGGTCATGGTTATGATTTTGTTTATTATCTTAGACTATCCTAATTTAGACGTCATAATTTAGTTTCTAAATCATAATTTAGATTTGTAATAATATAGATTTATACCATAATTATGACTTAGTTAATTTACCCTTAATTTACATTTGAGTGATAATAATAATGCATTTTTGTGTAATAACTATGACTTAAAATGAAATTATATAATTAGGCTTTTTGTCATGAATTTATTTCACAATGTATACTTATCTTCTCATAATTCAACTGACTTTTTCTTATAAATATGATTAAGTATCTCAGAATTTTGACTGACAGAATTTAGATGTATCTTATAATTATGAGTACCTATCATATTTAGACTTTTTATCTTATAATTATGATTTAGTATCTCAATTTTGACTGACGTAATTTAGACTGTCATAATTCTGCATTTTTATAAAACGTATTAGACATATTATAATTTAGACTTTTTATTTCATAATAAGACATGATTTAGATATTTTTTTATATCATCATTTAGATTTTTCATTACATAATTTGAGATTAAAAGTGTCTCAACTTCGACTTTTTATCTCATAATTGTGAACTCAACTTCTTGACATAATTTTGACATTTTGTCAGCTTCGGCTTTTTATGTCATCATTTTTACTTTTCAGCTCATAATTATACTTAGTATCTTATGACTTCTATCTCAAAGTGATTTACATTTTCCACCCCTTCTTGTCACTAAATCACAAAAACAACTAAGCAATTTGTAAATACATTGATGTTTACAAATTTTGAAGAATATTATAAAGGGAAATCCTCCTCCTGCAACACAAATCTGCACTTTCTTTAAGTTATAATCCAGAATTGCTGTATCTTTATTAGTTTTCCCTGTACTGGCAACAGAAAGGGAACTTTCCCACCTGGAAACCGGGATGAGGAATGTTGGCCTCTGTTTTCCACCATCTGTTTTGCGTGGTCCACAGCAAAGACTGCATGTGTGCATCATAAGCGTTTAGACTAGAAGAGCTCCGGCCATCAAACGTTTCAAGTGTTCAGTAGATTCCACCCCTAACAAATATACAACTCAATGGTATACAGAGTGTATAGCTTAAAGATAAACTATCCATTGTAACCCTATGGCAGGAAGTATCAGTCTACACTCCAGATGAAGGATAGAGCAGACTGTATGCTGTATTTGTGAACACTCTTAACATGTTTAGTCCACTGGCAGTGGGCGATTACAAGACTTTGATTGATGTCTACACCAAGCACACTGCCATATGCTGTTTTCCTTGCTAAGGGAAATAGATTTCGTATTCTTCTGGTTAATAAAAGCTTTCTATAGAAAAGGCATAAAAGTATTGTTATGATTAATATTATGGTATTATTATAACTGCAATAAAAACATCTTATAGCTAGTCTAAAGTTATTTAAATAATTAGAGCAGGGGATTGTTCAACCAGATCCATCTGGTGGCTTTTTCTAAATAATGTGTGATTAATTATTTCATCAATTAATTTATTTATTAGCCTTAGTTCTACAAGTAATTTCCAATAATGACTTCATGGGTGGATGGGTGGTTGGTTGGTTGGTTCTAAAACATGAACCACACTAGCCAAAATTGTATTATATGTTGATCTAAAGCCATATAATAATAATAATAATAATAAAATACTGTTTAATAGAGAACTGATACTGTGATATTGTTGCAAGCTTTTATATCTGAATAATTCTGGATGGAAATATACTTTATTGTCCTGGGAATCAATGCTTTCCTCATTAAGGCAACCTCCAAATCTCCAATTTCACTGACCTGCTGAATACTTCCAGAACATTTTCAGTGATGAGGATACCATCATAGCACTGCCCCTACGTAACACTTTCCCTAAAGTAAGTGAGAGGTTTGATGGTGAAACGGATACACCAGACATTAATTCTCTCTTCTTCAGTGGCTGCTTACCAAAGCGATTCTCACAAAAAAAAGAGCCTGGAAGTGATCCATCAGCACCAGGCCATCTGCACTACAGGTCCATATGCGACTCAGACCTGTCTGTCTAGACTCCCTGAGATTTATGGGAAGTAGGCACTTATATCAAAGATTACTCATGGGAACACAGACCCTAGAACACACCGTATAACTGGTTTGCAGTGCAGCTGTTCTGACCAGATCACTGTTGACATCCATTTTATTCAGCAACAGCTGAATAAGTATTCTAGTATTGAATACTAGAATGTAAAGTTGCACTTGGACATAGTTTAGGTTTATTTAGTTTTTATGCTAGCTTCAAATACAACCAGAATTCCGGAACTGTTGGGAAGTTTTTTTAAATGTGAATAAAATGAAAACTAATAGACTTTCAAAGTAAAGTACAGAAGTAAAGATGGGCAGAGGCTCCCAATCTGTGAAAGAGTGTGTAAAAAGATTGTGTAATACTTTAAAAACAACGTTCCTCAACATCAAACCGAAAAGGCTTTGCAAATCTCATCATCTACGGTGCATAAAATCATCAAAAGATTCAGAGAAACTGGAGAAATCTCTGTGCGTAAGGGATAAGGCCGAAGACCTTTGTTGAATGCCGTGGTCTTCGGACCCTCAGACGACACTGCATCACTCATCGACATGATTCTGTCATTGACATTACTAAATGGGGCCAGGAATACTTCCAGAAGCCACTGTCGGTAAACACAATCCCCCGTGCTATCTGCAGATGCCAACTAAAGCTCTATCATGCAAAAAGGAAGCCATATGTGAACATGGTCCAGAAGCGCCGTCGTGTCCTGTGGGCCAAGGCTCATTTAAAATGGACTGTTTCAAAGTGGAAAAGTGTTCTATGGTCAGATGAGTCCAAATTTGACATTCTTGTTGGAAATCCCAGATGCTGTGTCCTCCGGGTTAAAGAGGAGTGAGATCTTCCAGCGTGTCATCAGCGTTTAGTTCAAAAGCCAGCATCTCTGATGGTATGGGGGGGCATAAGTGCATACGTTATGGGCAGCTTGCATGTTTTGGAAGGCACTATGAATGCTGAAATGTATATAAAAGTTTTAGAGCAACATATGCTCCCCTCCAGATGATGTGTATTTCAACAGGACAATGCAAAACCACACACTACAGCTATTACAACAGCATAGCTGAATTGGCCTGCCCGCAGTCCAGATCTTTCACCTATAGAGAACATTTGGCACATCATTAAACAAAAAATATGTCAAAGATGACCACGAACTCTTCAGCAGCTGGAAACCTATCTCAGGTAAGAATGGGACCAAATTCCACCAAAACTCCAGAAACTCATAACCTCGATGCCCAGGTGTCTTCAGACTGTTTTGAAAAGTAGAAGAGATGCTACACCATGGTAAACATCCCCCCGTCCCAACTATTTTAAGACCTGTAGCAGGCATCAAATTTTAAATGAGTTCATTTTGTGCAATTTTTTTTGAAATTTTATCAGTTTAATCAATTGTTGTATTATCTATGCTCTATTGGGAATAAAAAAAATGGCTCATGTGATTTGAAATTCTTTTAGTTTTCGTTTTATCCAAATTTAAATAACGTCCCAATATTTCCGGAATTCGGGTTGTAGAAAGACTTGTAGACATCTTGAATGTTCAGAACGGTGTACTTCTCACATTGTTTTAGCAGTATGCACAGGGCCGTTTCTAACCAATTCGACACCCTAGGCAAAATCCCTTTTGGCGCCCCCCCCCCCCCCAATTATATGTATATATATATATACCTGTATAGCCCTATGTAACAATCCCTAGTAGCTAAGACATTGCTCATAATTTACACGTAAATCACACATAAATTAAGCTTATAACTTTTGAATTTGGATACGTTTAGATACTATCAATGGCTACAATTTGTTCAATTGTTTTGTTGTTGCTTGAAACATTGATTTAAAGTATCAGTTATGTCATTATTATTTCAGTAAAACCTATAAAACCCTTTTGTTACCGCAAACTACATATACAAGCCTGATCAGTGGCATAAAAGTAATCAATACAGCTACTTAACCCTTTGCTACTCATTAACGTGTGAACTTCCCCTTTAAATAATGTATATGTAATGTAATATTACATGACACGCTGATCCTTTAACAATGCATTAGTGCAAAAAAACACCTTTTGGACAAACCTTGGAACATGATTTATCAACTGCCACAAATACTGCCTAAACAAAATACTGATTTTGTGCACTTTATTTACTTTACCAATATTTCAAATTGGCCTTTGGACGTAGCTTTATTGCATGAAAAAAATGCATTACCTTGCCAAAGCACTGACAGAGCCCATTGATCTAATGGCGTTGATGAGCACTTCAAACGCAAGCATGCAACAATCAGGCAGCAATTGACAGCGCTCTGATCCAATGGCATACAGGCATCGTCAGATTGACAGCACTCTGATCCAATGGCATACAGTCATCGTCAGATTGACAGCGCTCTAATCCAATGGCATACAGGCATCGTCAGATTGACAGCACTCTGATCCAATGGCATACAGTCATCGTCAGATTGACAGCACTCTGATCCAATGGCATACAGTCATCGTCAGATTGACAGCTCTCTGATCCAATGGCATTCAGGCATCGTCAGATTGACAGCGCTCTGATACAATGGCATACAGGCATCGTCAGATTGACAGTACTCTAGCCTGATGATGTTGGGGATCCAGTGTGGTGGCAGTCATATTTCAGGGTGACCGTACCCCTCTTTATTACAACCCTGCTAAAATGTAGTGCCAGTGTGTGTACCGACTAGCTCGCCTATGCCTAGAAACAGTACTGAGTATGCAGCATATATACTGTGGAAAGAATGCAACATTTTTGCATGTATGATAAAAATAGTGCAAAGGGTGCCTTATACACCCAGAGCACACTGTGCAGAGTACTGTATAACAAAATGCAATGTTCAACTGATAAACCAGATCATCAACCACTACTGTTAACACTTCTATCTTGTCTCATTACTTGATCAAACTGTCTAAAGTTAAACCTTTTCACTTTGGTGGTATCACTGAGATTTTATAAGATTATTTTTTTTTGTATTTTCCTTTTTCATTTCCATTTTAGTTAAAGGTTTACTTTTTAGTGGGTTTTTTACATTTTTGTAATTATTAATTATTAATATCTATATAGTTTTTTATAACATTTTATTTAAATTTTATTTTATTTTAGTCAGGTTAAACTAGTTGAAAACAAATATTTTATTCCAGTTAACATATTTTAAGTAAAAAACTGGTATTGTTTATTTTTCTGTTCTTAGTTTCGCTTTAAAAGGTAGTAATGAGTAATTCAATATTTTTAGAGAGTAATTAGTACAGTAATCTAATTTCACTGTAGAATATGTAATTTGTAGCTAATTAATTACCTTTTTAGAGTAACTTACCCAACATTGCATACGGTCCTCTTAATGATAAGTCTAATATATTAGTAAAAATACTATAAAATATAATACTGCATGACACATTCATTCTCATTTTATAAACTTCACGATTTCTCTTTATTTTTCACACTCAGACAAACCATTCAAACACAATCTGGAATAAATTAATTGGACATTATCACATAAATGGCAGATTGGTCTACCAAAAAAAAAAAAAAAAAACTCAGATTTCACACTCATGCAATGTTCTTTTGCTCTTTCTTAAATGAAGCCCTGAGGCCGTGGGTCGTTCTCACGCCAGCTGTCCTGACAGACCCAGACACCACCTACTCTCTCTTTCTCTCCGTTCCCATCATTCCTTCCACACCATCACAGGAGCAACTGCACATAGCAGAGGTATAATAAACCCCCTTCAGCTGCTGACCTCCGACAATTTATGCCCTTTCATTTCAGCTGGATGGAGAAGAGGGCTTGAATCTTTCCTCAGGTCTTAAACCTCAAACGCTCACCTCAAACGTCCCACTGTGCTCACCTGATGCACTTCCATAAAGCTGCAGATAAAACTGCCAGGGTGAAAAAAGACCATCTGTTTTTTAGCATTAGCTTCAGAACATTCAAATGAATTACAATAATTCATACCTAATACATTCTGCATTATAATACAGAGTCATGATTTGTAAACCACAAAAAAAACACTTGCGTTTAATAGTGTGGTAGAAGTCAAAACACCATGTACTGTCATTTATCTGTACACTGTCACTGAGTGTTATCAAACAATTCTCTACTTTCCACTTTCCAAAAATGCTGCACATTTTCCTCATATAAAAGCATGTTTTGCATCAATGATAAAGGCTTCTTTCCAAAATTAGGCAACTACTTTCAAAACCCTATAAGGAACTGATTTGAAATGCTCTACATAGGTAAACACTCTTCAATGCAAACTAAATGATAGTCCTGTGTCTATAATATTGATTTCTTGAGTGAAGAGTCATCTAGTCTGAATCAGGAGAGAAATATGCACAGATCAAGCACTGCTTACAAGCCACAACGGTTGGTGGATTTTGATGAGATGGAGATTTTAATTTTGGGGTGAACTATTCCTTTAAAACACTTTCTATTGTAGACAGATCAATAGGTTATGTATTTTATTGTATTCTGGGCAAAAATCAGCCAGCAAACCTCTCATCAGTAGACCACACAATTTGAAGAATCACTCATATCCGTAAAATAATGTGCATGAGGAGTTGTACACTACAATTTAACAAGAAAAAAAACAGTGAGTACGAGCTATAATAATAATGATTTGCTAAAGCAAGAGCCACACATTAAATAGTAATGGTCTGTTTATGCACCTGAAGCTCAGAAACCACAATGCCTGGAGTCTTTCCCTTAAATACATACACACAGAGCAGCTGCTTCCCACATATCATTCTCTCCTTTCCACAGGACGATGTCATTTTCATGATGTTCACTCATGTCATATAGACATGCACAGACTGACAGATGGATACATGCCTTTTGCCAGGTGATATCAAAGTAAGACACCGCACTGATTTCTGCCTTTCATCAGTCTGTCAGAGTCTCTCACATGAACACAAATGTACGTGAAGACAATGCCTTGATATATCAGATATATACTTGACCATGGAAACGTTCACAACCCATTTAATCTCTGTATGTGCACTGTACACATATACAGCACATATTCATTGTTGAAATAGTCAATAGAGCCAGCATTCCCTATCTGTCGGTCACTACGAGTTATGTCGTGACAACATAGGGGATTTACTTGGAAGCCCCGATCATCTCTGACTTAAGAGAAAATGTCAATGAAATTGGCTAGTAGAAGCTCAATCGTGCGGCCGACGTGCTCTCTCGACAGCTCACATTCCCCGGAGAGTGGCGACTCCATTGATCCGGCTGATCTGGAGTTGATTCGGGGAAGTTCAGGTAGACCTGTTTGCTTCCCTCGAGTCCTCCCACTGCCAGCTGTACTTTTCCCTGACCGAGGGCCCCCTCGACACAGACGCACTGGCACACAGCTGGCCTCGGGCCTTACGCAAGTATGCGTTTCCCCCAGTGAGCCTACTCGCACAGACACTGTGCAAGCTCAGGGAGGACGAGGAGCAGGTCCTGCTGGTTGCGCCCCATTGGCCCACCCGGACCTGGTTTCCCGAACTCATTTCCCTCGCGACAGCACCTCCCTGGCGCATTCCTCTGAGGAAGGACCTCCTCTCTCAGGGGCTCGGCACCATATGGCACCCCCGTCCAGATCTATGGAACCTCCATGTGTGGCTCCTGGACGGGACACGGCAGACTTGACTGGTCTACCACCGGCAGTGGTAGAGACCATCATTCAGGCTAGAGCTCCTCCAACAAGGCAAACCTACACACTGAAATGGAGTCTGTTCGCGAACTGGTGTTCTTCTCGCCGAGAAGACCCCCGAAGATGCATGATTGGAGTAGTGCTTTCTTTCCTGCAAGAAAGGTTGGAGCATAGGATGTCACCATCCATCTTGAAAGTATATGTAGCCGCTATCACGGCTCACCACGATGCAGTGGACGGCCGGTCCCTGGGAAAGCATGATCTCATCGTGAGGTTCCTGAAGGGGGCCAGGAGGATGAATCCCTCCAGGTCACCCCTTGTGCCCTCTTGGGACCTCTCTATCATCCTGGCTGGACTTCAGAGGGGCCCCTTTGAGCCGCTGGACTCAGTCGAGCTGAAGTTCCTATCTCTTAAGACAGCGCCCCTGACCGCGCTCACTTCCATCAAACGGGTCGGGGACCTCCAGGCGTTTTCGGTAAGTGAAGAGTGCCTTGTGTTCGGGCCGGTCTACTCTCATGTTGTCTTGAGACCCCGGCCTGGATACGTGCCCAAAGTTCCCACCACGCCCTTCTGCGATCAGGTGGTGAACCTGCAAACACTGCCCGCGGAGGAGGCAGATCCAGCTTTAGCGTTGCTGTGTCCCGTAAGAGCATTGCGCATATACGTGGACTGCACCCGGAGCGTCAGAAGCTCTGAGCAGCTCTTTGTCGGCAGCAGAAAGGGAAGGCTGTCTCCAAACAGAGGTTGGCCCACTGGATAGTGGAGGCCGTCGCCTTGGTGTACCAGTCGCAAGGCGAGCCATGCCCCCTGGGGGTGAGGGCTCACTCCACAAGGAGTGTTGCCTCCTCTCATGCGTTGTCGCACGGCGCCTCTTTGGCAGACATCTGTAGAGCTGCGGGCTGGGCGACACCGAACACCTTCACAAGATTCTACAATCTCTGCATCGAGCCAGTTTCTTCCCGTGTGTTGGGTAAGTAATGGGCGGGAAGAACTGGCCGGTGTCACGTTTGCTGCGCCATTCCCCCTCACCCGGGATACGAGCGCCTTTCTTCTCCTCCAGTTCAGTTCCCCGGACGGTGAACCCTGGTGAAATCCTCCAAGCACCCCCGGCAGTCAGACTGGGCAGAGCAGTTTGACGCCAGGCCCAGTACTGGTGTTAGCCCCTGTACTGGGCTAGGTGTCCGTATGGCCTGATTCCCCTTCGGGTAAACCCATATGTGTATTCTTCCATGGTAAGGTTTCCCTCACGGTAAACCCGTGTCTTCCCTGTGACAGAGCTTCTGTCAGGTTCTGCTGGCAGCCCTCCTCCCTACTCCTAGGTAGGATATGCCCCAGAGTCCAGTCGTATGAAGTACTGCCCCAAGCCTGGGCCAGTCCATATCAGTGTCTCCACGAGTTACCTCCCTTCGGCAGGATGTGGCCTCCGTAGCACCCTTCTCTGGAAGCCGAAGCCGGCTGAAGCCGTCTTTCACTGAAGATCGAAATCCCTTCCGATTCCATGGGGAAAGGAACAGCGGCTTGGCTATCTCCAGCAGTGATGTACTCAGTGGTCCCGGTGGGCACCAAGGTTAGCAAATTTGCGCTGGGGCGGTAGGAAGGTTGCAACCTCTTGCATGGCATTTGTCTGTCACACACTCGCTTGTCAACATCTGCATGCCACAAGGTTGTGAAGGGGTTCAGCTTGTGGTGCTTTCCATAGGACCCCTATGTCTATGACATAACTCGTAGTGACCGTCAGATAGGGAACGTCTAGGTTACGTACGTAACCCCCGTTCCCGGAGGGAGGGAACGGAGACGTTATGTCCCCATGCCACAATCTTGAACCATTGCTGTTGCAAGGGACTCGTCTCGGCTCCTCAGCGTAAAACCTAATCAGAGGACGCACCTATCGCCCTTTTATAGCCGTATGCACGGGGAGTGGCTCAGGTATGCAAAATCCACTAGCCAATTTCATTGGCGTTTTTTCTTAAGTCAGAGATGATCAGGGCTTCCAAGTAAATCCCCTATGTCGTCACGACATAACGTCTCCGTTCCCTCCATCAGGGAATGGGGGTATATATTCAGATTTGCCAAAATAAAATTAAACAGATTTTGATATGAACTCAAAAAGATTAATTTTTCATTACATTTCCCAACTAAAAACCTATTGATGCATGCTATCTGCATTCATATACAATAACAGTCAACTCATTTGGGTCTAATTTTAATTTCTTTTTATAATTTCTTATACGTTTTATAAGAGATTTCTGAAACAAAGTTGAGAACTCTGAGAAATACATTTTTTCTTCTGGGTTCCAAAAAGAATGATATCTTAATGTCTCAATTGTTTCTCCAAGACAGCAATGAGATTGAATGGAGAGCACATTGAGTCTGCTGCTTCTGTTATAGTATCAGAAGAGATCTTAAGGCCTCAGACGTGCCAAGAACATTGCAAGTCTGCAATCAAAATCAATATGGTTATCCTAACTCTGTCTGATGAGAAACATCTGAGACAAAGTTGATACTTCAAATAATTGAGAACTCAAATAAATGTCCTGAACAGAACCTTTTCTTCTAGGTTCCACTACATTGGGAAGAAAATACAAATTAGAGCTCTTCAATGACTTGGACAATGGAGCTGTTTCTCCGAGACAGGAATGAGATTACATGAAGAGCATAAGGAGTCTTCTGAAAAAAAGAATCCATTAAACTTACGTGTTTCCAGTAATTAAAAAAAACTTGCCAAGAAATCAAAGTCTGCAATCAAAAGTCAGAGTTTATCTCAATAGGAATAGCTTGACAACAGTTGAGTAATTTTTATGAGAATTTCTAAGAGAAACAGTTGAGACAAAGCTGATACTTCAAATAAACAAGAGCTCAACTGAGTCTCCTCAGCTGAACCTTTGAGATAAATTTGTTCCAAAATACATGAAAATAAAATAAAAATGATATCCCTTCAATGTCTCAATTGTTTCACCAAGACAGAAATAAGTACAAATGGAGAGCAAAAGGAGTCTCTTGCTACTCCTGAGAATCCATTAATCTCACATGCGTCTCCTGTTGTTTCAGAAGAGATCTTTATGTCTCATACTGGACTGAGACTTACCAAGAAAATCTGAAATCAAAAATCAGTATGCTTATTCCAATATAAATGGCAAGATTACAGCTGAAACATTTGTATCTATTATTAGGAGAAATTTTAGGAGACACATCTGAGACAAATCCTCCTCAGCTCTGAATAAACAACTTTCAGTGAAATCATTTTTCAATAAGATTCCAGCACATATATAAATGAGATGTCTTTAATGTCTCAGTTGTTTCTCCTAGACAGAACTGATATTAACTGGAGAGCAAATGGATTGTCCTGCTTCTCCAGAGAAAAAGAGCCCATTAATCTTGCATGTGTTCTGCAGTTTCAGAAAATATATTAATGTCTCAGACCTACCAAGAAATCAAAGTTTGCAATCAAAAGAGAGTTTATCTACTGTATAAATCAGCACCATGGTAACAGTGGACTCATTTTTATGATAATTTTTATTAGAAACATCTGAGACCAGGTTGATAATTAAAATAACCGAGAATCTCTTCAACAGAATCTTTGAGAAATACAATTTTCCTCTAGGTTTCAATACATATGACAAGAGATATCTTCAATGTCTCAATTGTTTCTCAATGAAATCAAACGGAGAGCCAAAGGAGCCTCCTGAGAAATATAACCTATTCATTTTACATGCATCTCCTGTAGTTTCAGATGACCTGCCAAGAAATCAAAGTCTGCAATCCCATAACTAACTTCACGAAAACAGTGACATTTTAGTAGAAACATCTGAGATAATGTTGATAGCAAAACTAGCATAACTAATAACTCAACCTCCTGAGCTATGAAAAAGAAATCTCTAAGCAATAGAAATTATCCTATGTATCAACAGCAGAGTGAATGCAAAGTCCAAAAAAAGCCCGGCATCCATAAGAAGAAAAATTGAGTGAAATTGGAAATCAGAGGAAGTGGATAAAGATACCTGTGGTGATGAATGGAGCTTCCAGCGCCTCCCTGCAGAAGAGCAAATCAGGTGCAGAAGACACGAATCAAACAACAGCGACGAGGTGAGGATGTCCAGCGTTCCAGACCTCCTGCTTCTGTCTGCCTCCGTCTCCGAAGATCTGAGAGCGTTTGTGATGTATTCCACACACCCGTCCGTCTGCCCGCCGAGCCTCTGGGCTGAAGTGTGTGAGAAGGAAAGAGAGAGAGGATAAAAGCACTACACCTCTTTAATATGAGAGACTTCAGTCAGAGCACTGTGAATTACAAGGACTGCCCTTAAATAGCCTTTCCACGAACTCATACACGTTCTCTCTCTCTCTCTCTCCCTTTCTCCTCCTGTTCATCCCTCCTACTGCTTTGAGGTGTTGAGATGCCTACACACTCAGCATATATTACCCATACTCTCTTCTCCCTGGAGCGAGAGCATACGCCTATACGTACAAGCTCAAGAGAGTTTCTACAGAGACATAAGAGCAAACAGAATATTTAATAATCCTACGGTGCTATGAAGATGTGCACAGAAACATAAAGAGGCTGAACTAAAAAACTGAAACTGTAAGAAAGCACACTTGGATATGGGAGTCACACACAAGCAGCACAACTGTTTCAGAGCATCAAATCTGCATATTAGAAGCATTTCTGAAGAATCATGTGACACTGAAGACTGGAGTAATGATGCTGAAAATACAGAATTGAATCACAGGAATAAATTCTATTTTAAAATAAATAATTTAAAGAACAGTTCTAACTGAACATCCTGTTCACTCAAAACTTAGAGAAGTAAATATTTGAGCAAATAAAAATATAAAAACCTGTAAAAATATTCATTGAAATAAGTTAATATTTTTATTCAGTATGGATGCATTAAATTGTTCAAAGTGACAGAAAAAACATTTATAATGTTACGAAAGATTTTTATTTCAAATAAATTATGTTCGTTTGAAGTTTATTCATCAAAGAATTCTGAAAAATAAAATGCATTACAGTTTCTAAAAAAATATGCAATATTTATAATATGATAATATTAAAGGGGTCATATAGTGCTATTTTAAAGATCATTATTTTGTGTATAATGTGTATTTGGTGTAACAGCATGTTGACATGCTTTAATGTTCAAAAACATATTTTTTAAAAAATATATATTTTTTCTTTCTAATACTGTACATTATTGTAGGTCATTTATCCTCTCTCAAACATGTCTTTTTCTACAAAGCCCCTCCTTCCGACAAGCACAGTCTGCTCTGATTGGCCAGTTGACATTGTGACAGTGCATTGTGATTGGTCGAACAGCACAAGCATGAGTCAGAAATGTAACAGCCTTTACCATAATCGCGAGCTTCAGCTTTCAAAGTAAATATAAAGTCAGTTAATAATTTTCTTAGTTTTACCATCAGTTCAACCCCGAGAGGGGAGCAGAGTAGTGTAACAGACACAGTGATGATGATGCTCGTATGTATTTTTATTACACAAGCCGCGGTTAAGACAGCTGACGTGTGATGATTTGTGTCTGTACCGTGTACCTGTACCTGTACCATCTGTACTGTGACGTGACCCTGTTCCCTCACACACACACACACACAACGCGTTACTATACACTGCGCAAAACTACGCATTTGAGCAGTCAATAGCAAATAATTAAACTAATAACAAAACGAACTTACAGTTGCTGATTCAGAAGCGCCAGACTGTCATAGCAAAGTCGGAATTGACCCTTTTTTCAGAAATAGGCTTCGTGCACAGCCAGCCTTGTACTCTACTAGGTTCACAAAACAGTCGTCCATAAAATGCGTTGCACAAATTTGAACACTTGGGTTGTGCTGTTGTGTTGTAAATCAATCTTAACCAATGATTCCTAATTGTATCAACTTTCGGAACGCCAAATAAATTGCTTTTGCTTTTGTTTAGAAGCACACAGTGTCTCCTGACACGGCTGCATCAACACTACTGTGGTTACTGAATCCACGCCGCCTTTGAACATTTGGGCGGCATTACGTAAATATTTCCACATCGTGACGTAGACATGTGGGGGTGTGTTTGAATGAGACGTTTTAGCCCGGTCTGGATCAGCATTCTCCTTTAGATAGAATAAATCCTTTTGTGGGACACCTTGAGCTTTGTAACTCTGCAGATCTTATACAGGTACATGCACAAACAAATACATAACACACTAAGGAAAAGGAAAACAAGAAATCGTATCATATGACCCCTTAAAGATTTTTTCTTGCAAATTAGCATATTAGAATGATTTCTGAAGGATCATGTGACACTGAAGACTGGAGTAATACTGCAAAAAAATTGGCTTTGCATCACAGGAATAAATTACATTTTAAAATTTACATTTTGTCATTTTGCAGACACTTTTACATCAAATAAATGCAGCCTTGGTGAGCAGAAGAACATTTTTGAACAATAGAGTATCTACAGCATTTATGATCTACTGATTTCCTATGGATAAAATAAACTATGATCCTACATTATATTTCTCACTGAACATGCTGTTTCTCTCAGGCATAGAGATTACAAATGCTTGTAAATGACATGCAAACTTTAAAATTTCCACTAAAAATAAAAAGGTCAAATAATGGAATGAAATTGTTTATTTATAACTCATTGAAACCCAACTTGCCATATATGTTTCATCTGATGCCCATGCATGGCACAAAACTTCTTTCCCACCATAGCAGATACTGAGAGAGTCAAGAAGCATGAAGACACTAACCAGATCTTAGGACCAGACGCCAGGGACATTTTCTGAGCTTAGTAACAGATAGATGCACATAACAGATGCAGAAAGAACATTTAGAAGTTGTGTTGAGACTGTGTTGAAAACGATGTAGCAGTATTTATCAACTGCAGGCCAACACTTTCACTTCCAGTTCTAACAGGTTGGAAAATTACTAAAAGAGCCATTTTACAGATCATTTACTCACATCTTCAGTTTGTTTACTATTTATCAGAACAGATGCCACTGCACATGACATTATAACTGACATAAAACATCAACAAGCACTACTTTCTGGTCAATCAGCCACCTGTTTGCAATTATCACGTCAACTGCTCTCCATTTGACCATTACAGAGTATTTCCACGTTGCTTAAATGACAATCAGGGTAATATCCCTGCAAAAGTGTGCTGTTTCTTCAGAAAGTGTGCCTAACTCACACATGTAGCTTGAAATATTTCCTCATTCGCAGATGCCCAGAGGGTCTGCGTCGTAAAGAGTTTTGTGCCAGATATTTTCCATATCTATGTGGCTCATTTACATGTTAACTGCATCCAAGACTCAATCCAAATGCAAGCTGATATTTTGATGTTTTAATAAACCAAATAGCATCGCAGTGCATGAAGAGTTTTGCTAAAGAAAATACGGCACTTTACGTTCCACAAATAAGACTTGGAACTCAACTTAAAACACAGCCCAGCATCTTGAGAAATTAATAAAAACATCTGCAGATTTGCAAAATAAAAAAACAGTAATATTACCTCATCTGATGATGATGAGTTCAAAAACATCAATATAACCATTCCATCATGTACAATTTGCTCACAAAGTCAGAAAAGCACTCATATGTCAAAAGTTTTGGTTTTAATGACAAAAAAGTATTCAAAATGCATAATTTACAACTTCTGAAGTGAAAATATGTAAAAAACAAAAAACATACACAAAAACCATTCTGTCACTGTTTGGATGTATGATTTAAAACACCCACGGATGAAACAGAAAACATCTGGGTCATGTTTGCATTTTCTTCGGTCACTGGTCATAAATATAACCTAGAAATCAGGATTAGGCGTTAAATAATGTTTTCAGAATCACTCATGCATGTTAAAATGAGCTGAGAATTGAAGAAACAGTTGTAATCTGGCTCAGAGGAAGACAGGAATCGTGTACATTTTTCTGCTGGTTAAGGAATAATACATGACTTCTTCACCTTGCAGATTGTGGTCAAAAGCAAAAATGCTATATAATGCATCACATTTTGTGAGAAAGTGTGACATTCAATCAAAACAGGCACTATGTTTGGAATCAGCACCTCAAAATGAGTAAGAAACTAATATTAGATTTCATTCAGCAAATATGATGCATGCCAATGTAATAGGCCTTTTTTCAGACCACAAACTGATAAATATCAAATTACCTGAATAATCACCATTTTGACTGACAAATTTGTTAAAACTAGCTGTAGCTACATTTCATAATTTCATGCAACATGAATTGCTTTGAACAAAAGTGATGTGTGGTTGGTGGAAAATGTTAAACATTTGTGAGACTGATCACTGGTCAGCATGAGTCAATTTTCTTTTTCATGAGTCCCTTTTTACATACAAAAGTTAAGTCACGAAGGCCTGTATAAAAACATGCACAGGGTGAGTTAGATTGGTTCTTTTTCAGCTTGTTATCATTGTTTGCCAGTTACATCACATTGTCTCACCAAATAAAACCAAAATCGCCCACAACTGCACGACAACAGCATTACCTTACTTTTCCATAGAGGATCGGGAACTGGTTTTTATTTTGTTATGTAATTAAAGTAAAGCTGAAATAAAACAAACATTAGATGAAAAACAAAAAGCATAGCAAAGATTACTGTCCTATTTTTACAAGAAAATACAATTTCAGTCTTCCTAATTCAAAATGTGTTACTTTCTATTTCTTTGTAATTAATTGTGAAATTTACTAGCAATTTCTGAGTGAAACTTGTATCGATACTAAATTCATTGGTAGCTAAATAAGTTGAAGTACTACAATGAAAATAACTAAATAAAAAGCTAAATATAAATATGAAATATACTGTACATTAAATATGAATAAATTACTACATTTTAAAATGACAAAAGCACAACATTTCTAAAACTCAAAATAAATTAGAATGAAAACAAAATGTAAAAAAGCTCAATCAAAATATAAAATACATTAACAGTAAAATACAGTAACACTTACTGTGCAGTAACACAATAAGGTTGCATGAGTTAAAATTAGTTAATGTACTAACTAACATTAACTGAGAATGAGTAGTGAATGATAAAATTAAAATGAACTATCATTACTAAATGCTTTCTAAGTATTTGTGATTGTTTGTTCATGTTAACTAATGTTAACAAATGGAACCTTATTGTACAGTATTACCAAAAACACTACAACAGTGAGGGAACGAGGATGGAGACCGTCAAGATCCCACACAACAGAGATGCAGAAATACTTTCAGAAGTCAAGATCGTAGCATAATGTCTTCAGCGTATGTGACTATATTCACATATACTTCACCATAACCTCATTATAAAGTTCATACTACAATCACTATCAATATCAAAGACTCACTTAACATAATTATAAGTAAATATAAGGCCTTAACCTTTCAAACTGGAGCAGTTGAACATCTGGAAGTGACATCATCGTTTCTAAAGAAGCTAAAATAACTAAATAAATATGGAAATTCTTGAACGAGACCGTCACGGGAAAACCGATCCAATACAACATGTGTTATGTACACAAAACCACAAATATCTGCTGAGGTCAACATGAAGAAGAAAGTCAACAAAATTAGTCTTAATAAAGCACATTTCAGTGCATGCTATTATAAAACGTTTCATAAAACCTAACATCTTGCTCCTGTTTCATCAGAGGAAATATATGACATTACAGAAATAAAAACACAAAAGCTTAATCTGAAATGCAAGAAGATGCCTAGTTAGGTGCAGTCTAAATATTTATTTAGTGAGAACATCGGAAAAGCAATGTGTAAGCACCTGTTGAGCCCATCTGGACAGAAATGACACAAGCACGGTTTCTATTAATCACCCTGACATGAGGAGTTCCGGATGAACGTGGCGGGTCATTGATGGGTTAGATGGGAGATCGGAAATTAAGCTCAATGAAATCTGCTTCACTTATGTAGCCTATAACCTGACGGCAGAAATCAGCCTGTTCAGAGCTCATCACAAACATGTGGCACACAAGAGTCAAGACTATAAGAATCAGAATCAAAAGAAGAATTAAAAATAGTACATACAAGTACATAAGGAATAACAATATACAAATTGACAATTGTATGAACATGTATATAATAATGGACAGTTGTGTATGTATAGGCATGTCCGTAGCTAGTGCGGATGATTATAGGGGCCCACGGCGATCTCAACCGACTGCCTGAGACCAGCCTAAAAAGACACTCCGGACAGTTGACATAAGCTTATCATTTGCACGTGTTTTTAAGCCTTGCCAATTTAAACATTCAAAAGAGTTTAAAGCATTCAAACAAAAGACGCGGGAAAGCTCAAATGAGTATTCGCGCGCCGTGTTCAGTGCGCACGCAGAGAGCCACGTCTCCACCAGGGGCGCAGATGTCACTTGGGGTGGGGGGTTTGGGGGCATGACCCCTCCAGATTCATAGTGACCCGATACGTCCCCCTCACTGTCTCTACGAAAGGCAACATCGGTAAACAGAGGATTAATCGGGGTTTCCGCTATGTAAATTAGCCTAAGTAGTGGTGGCCCAGCCAACCCACTCCATAAACAAGCACTAAAAAAAATAGCTTTTAACCGCAGTTTCTGACCGAGTCCCAAAACACACTTGTAGCCAATCAGCAGTAAGTGGGCGTGTCTTGTACTGATAGAGAGAAGAGAGCGCTCTATTTGAGTGCACAAGACTGATCTTGGCAGATCAACTATAGATATAGAGAGATTGCAGATAAAAAGAGGTACATATCAGAGAAACAAAACATTGAAAAGAAGGGTTACGATCAGATAAGAGGTAGTACCCATGTCAATATCAGAGCTGCTTTCCAGCGGTGGAGAGAACTCAAGGAGCGGGAAGGGCTCGAAGCGGACGCTGAGGTTGTGTTATTTCTTGTTGATAGGTGAGTAACGTTGATTTTGCTTTGTTTCACACAACTTATCTGTGCTGGCTTTTGCTTAAATATGTTTTTGTGTCATCTCCGCTTGTTTACGCGATTGTCTTTGCCATTGTTGTGTATGTATGTGTGGATATGTTTTTTTTTGTTTCACTTTTGAAAAGTTGCGATTTTCTAGGCTGATTTGGCTAGGAACTATACTCTCATTCTGGCGTAATAATCAAGGAACGTTGCTGCCGTACCATGTGTGCAGCAGGCACAATGATATTACGCAGCGCCTGAAAGTAGTCCCCAGCTAGGTAACTAGTTATGATATAGCAGGGGACTACTTTCAGGCCCTGCTTAATATCATTGTGCCTGCTGCACACATGGTACGGCAGCACAGTAAAAACATTAATATTGTGAAATATTATTACCATTTAAGATAAGTGTTTTCCATTTGAATATATTGTAAAATGTAATTTATTCCTGTGATCAAAGCTGAATTTTCAGCATCATTACTTCAGTGTCACATGCTCTTTCAGAAATCATTCTAATATGCTGATTTGCTGCTCAAGAAACATTTCTGATTATTATCAATGTTGAAAACACTTGTGAAAATTGTGATACATTTTTTGATGAATGGAAATCATTTATTTGAAATGGAAGTCTTTTGTAACTTTACAAATGTGAATTTTGATCAATGTAATGCATTCTTCGGGGTTTATGCATGTCTTAAAAAATCTTAATGCACCCTTCTTTGGAATTCCCCAATTCTCGTCCTGTTCTGGGGGGCCTTCTGCTGGTTGATTGGAGCCACAGCCAGCTTATCGTCCGGGTTCCATCCTGATTCTAATGGCCAGACAGAACGGATTAACCAGGATCTGGAGACCACCCTGCGGTGCATGGTGGCCAATAACCCCACCTCTTGGGCTACCTACTTCATGAGGGTTGAATATGCCCACAGCAGCCTCCGGTCCTCGGCCATTGGACTATTCCACTTTGAATGCCAGTTTGGCTATATCCCTTCAATGTTTCCCGAGGAAGAGGTACAGGTTGGCGTTCCCTCTTCCTGGCATTTGGTCAAATGCTGTTGGCAGACCTGGAAGAAGACTATGCGTATCCTTCTTCAGACCTCCAAGAGATACCAACATAAGGATAGCCACCGCAGCCGGACAGCACTTCATTTTTGAGCCGGACAAAGAGTCTAGTTAGCCACCAAGAACCTGCCCTCCGGGCTGAATCGAGGAAGCTTTCACAGAAATACATCAGCCCTTTTCGCATTGCAAGGAAAGTTATTCCGGTTTCCTATTGTTTGTTTCTTCCCCGTTCCAATATAATTAATCCCACGTTTCATGTCTCATTGTTAAAACCTGTCTTGTCTTCTCTCTTTGCCCCCCCCCCCCCCCCCCCCCCCAGAAACCCTCCACCTCTCACAATCATCAACGGCCAGCCGGCTTACACGGTCCACAGGATATTGGACTCCCGGAGGGTCCAGAACTCACTGAAGTATCTGGTGGACTGGGAGGGCTACGAGCCAGATAAGCGCTCTTGGGTTCCAGCCAAAGACATCCCTGATCCAAGTTTGATCCGGGAGTTTTGCACCCGGAGGCCTGGGTGTTCTGGAAGGAACGTCAGGAGCCGCTCCTAGAGGATGGGGTCCTGTAAGCATCCTACATCCTGTAGGTTGTCTCCGTGCCTCTAGAGGTCCCTTGTGTTCCCCTCAGCCTAAGTTCTTCCTTTTGTTTCCTTGTTAGCATTATCTAGTGTGAAATAGGTTATTTTGCCTTTAAAAGCACATAAAATGTGTCTGTTGATTATAATGAATTCCTAAGTGAGACAGAGAGTCACTGAAGACTGCTAGAGATTTAACAAACGTCACTCCTCAGACATACAGCTGATTCGTCATGCTCAACATCAACATGAACAAATATGGGATTTCATACCTTCCGATTCAGTCAGTGGTCTGGCATGTGCCAGCGTGTGGAGAGAGATCCAAACACACCCTCTGATGCTCGCTGGCCTGAGATGGAGGTCTGAGTCAGTGAACCAGGCTCAAAAACACCCAGATCCACAAATGTTGTCTCCATAATTGAGAAACATTTAAAACCACCAAGTGTGTATGATTGTCATGAGCAGATGGTTTCAAACCAATTGGAAAGAAAATTCAGCCATTAGATCTCCTTAACGTATAGATTTTTTTTTCTTCCTAGACGGAAAAGTGCCTCATTCATGAAAGACGAGCAGAATGAATGTGTAAATCGCTCCTAAAACTACTCATGTATAAATTGTTGCATTCGATTCAACACAAAAATTAATGTGTATATGGTTTGCGTAGAAATGAGTTATGCTTGTTTCTTACGAACAGTGTTGGGGAAAGTTACTTTTAAAAGTAATGCATTACAATATTGCGTTACTCTTCAAAAAAGTAACTAATTACGT